>CM076575.1:1030980340-1031167936 GCA_034641835.2 Pinus albicaulis | reverse complement strand
GGCCCCAAAACAGCTCCGAGAGTGGAGGACCCGAAAACCTGCTAAAAATAGTAAGTTGTGTTGAATGTGAAAAGCTGCAAGAATTGATGGTGCTGGTCCAAATGGAATAGGTGGGTGGCCACCGATATCCACCTGGATCACTAGGGTGAGATTCTCGAATCTCACCGAAGGAAGCTTGAGGATCTCACCTAAAAATCCTCACTTGAAAACTCCTCTGAGCTCTTAGAATATCAATGAAGAAAAGATTAATTTCCATGAGTTGCTCTCGTTCCTCCTCCTCCTTTTATAGTCGGGCTACTTGAAATAACCATGGGCAAATACCTGGGGTCAAAACAACCCAAAAGGAAAAACCATGGGCCAATGCCACTTTATTTATTAATTTATTTATTAGTCTGCTACTATTATGATTTGGTCCAACCGGTTAAACGGTTAGGGATATTATAGTTCCCCCTGCCCAAAATTGCTTGCCCTCAAGCAATTTCAATGTTGGATGTTGCAATATGTGATCTTTCCATCGTACCAAATATTCGCGGATGATTCTGCTTCGAAGCTTTCTTTCTCGAACCTCCAACACCTCCTCAAGAACCAGTTGAAGATGGCCCTCTTCATCTAATGGCAGTAATTCTGGTGATGATTTTATGTTTGATCCTAATGCTTTCTTCAAATAGGAGACATGAAAGATGTTATGAATTATACTCTTTGCGAGAAGCTCTAGCTCATATGCCACTTCTCCTATTTTCCAGATAACTTGATAGGGCCCGTAAAATCGTGGCTTTAATTTTTCCGCCCCCTTCTGCTTCAAGGTAGACTGCCTATACGGATGAAGCCGAAGATAACCCACATCTCCCACTTTGAAACTCCTCTCTATCCTTCGACAATCTGCATATAACTTTTGTCGATTCTGTGCCATTTGCAGATTGTATTTAAGGGCTCTCAGAATATCCTGACACCCCTGGATCCAATCCTTTGCCAATGGTGCTCTACTATCTCCAAACATTGTATCTGCAAAAGATAGTGCCTCATATCCATATAAGGCTCGGAAAGGTGACATCCCTATGGACATGTGATAAGTGGTGTTATAGCAGTATTCTCCTAAGTACAACCACTTGGTTCATGCTCATTGTTGTCCTGTGACATAATCTCGTAAGTAACCTTCCACCCATTTATTCACTGCTTCTGACTGTCCATCTGTCTGCGGGTGATAATTGGTACTAGGGGTGAGTTCTGTTCCAGCCAACCTGAATAACTCTTGCCAGAATGCTCCCATGAATCTACTGTCACGGTCACTCACAATGGTTTTGGGAAAACCATGTAGACGGAATACCCCCTAGAAGAATATTTCTGCTATTTGAGATGCAGAACTTTTGGAGGGGATTGCAAAGAAGTGACCGTACTTGTTGAGACGATCCACCACCACAAAAATACAATCTTTGCCTTGTGAGGAGAGTAGCCCTGTAATGAAATCCATGGATATACTCTCCCATTTTTGTTCCGGAATGGGTAGTGGTTTTAATAAACCTGCCGAGTGTGTATGTTCAACCTTATTACTTTGACAGGTACCACATTCTTTAACATATTTGATAATGTCCTTCTTGAGTCCCTTCCATGTGAACCTTTCCTTGATGGTCCTATAAGTCTTTAGAAAGCCTGAATGTCCAACGAAAGGGGAGTCATGGGCTACTTGTAGAATCTTCATCTTAAGTTGAGACTCAGGTACTAGATAGATTCGATCCTTATAATAGATAATATCATTGACAACTCTATAACGGATGTCTGATGATTGTTCGTCAAGGATATCACAAGTTGATTGATTTTTTGAGTATTCCACCAAAATATGGGACTTCCAGTCATCCACAATATCTATGAGAGAGAAGGTAGCTGGTCTCCTTGACAAGGCATCTGCAACTGCATTGTTTTTACCTTTGACATATTCAATCTCAAAATCATAGGCTTGGATCTTACTGACCCATTTTTGCTGCCTTTCATTTAATCCCTTCTGGTCGAGGAAGTATCTGAGACTATTGTGATTAGTTTTGACTTTGAACTGGTTCCCCACCAGATATGGATGAAACTTGGCCAATGCATGCATAATAGGCAACATTTCTTTGTCATAAATGGAGTAAGAGCGTTCATAATCATGCAAATTTCTACTCTCAAAAGCAATGGGATGATGGTTCTGTGTTAGGACAGCCCCGATTCCTTCCCCAGAAGCGTCACACTCCAATACAAAGGGTTGAGAGAATTCTGGCAAGGCTAGAACTGGACATGAACTCATGACTTCCTTCATCCGCTCAAAAGTCTCCTGGGTTGTTTCTATCCATAAAAAGGCTCCTCTTTTTGTCAAGTCAGTAAGAGGGGCTGCTAGCTGTGAATACCCCTTTACAAATCTTCTGTAATAAATACAAATACCCAAGAAGCTCCTTAACTCTGTTACATTTTTGGGAGTTGGCCAATTGAGAATGGCTTCAATCTTCTCTTGGTGGACCTTAACACCCTGGCCCCCGATGATGTGACCCAGATATAGCATTTATGTCATCCCAAACTCACATTTAGAGATTTTGGCATAAAATTGTCGTGCCTCCAATATTCTCAAGACCTCGTCCAGGTGCTGTAGATGCTCTTCCCATGTTTCACTGAAGATCAGGATGTCATCGAAGAAGACCAAAACAAATTTACGCAGTTGGTTGTTGAATACATGGTTCATGCATGACTGGAATGTCGCAGGGGTGTTGGTCAACCCAAAAGGCATCATTAGGAACTCATAATGTCCATAGTGGCATCTAAAAGCTGTTTTTGGAATGTCTTGATCACGAACCCTGATTTGGTGATACCCTAAGCGAAGGTCAATTTTTGAGAAGTACTTGGCTCCCTTTAACTCATCCATCAATTCGTCGATCCTGGGGATAGGATATCGATTTTTGATGGTCTTCTTATTCAGTGCTTGATAATCTATACACATCCTCAAGGACCCATCCTTTTTCTTGACCAAGACTATAGACGAAGCAAAAGGGCTCGAGCTCGGTCGAATGTGTTCTAATGCCAACAATTCTTCTATTGCCTTTTCTATCTCATCCTTGTACACTTTGGGTTGCTGGTAAGGGGTAGTGATGACAGCTTGGACCCCTTCCTCTAGTTCGATGATGTGCTCAAATCCCCTATCAGGTGGTCGTCTTGGGGGTATATCTCTAAATACCTTCTGGTATTTTTGCAATAGTGCCATAATATCAGGGGAGTACTCCTTGTGTTGTTCTACTAGTTTCTTCTCCATGATTCGGCACTCTACTGCCCATACAATATCTCCATGTCGAAGGTCTGCCTCCATCCGATTGGATGTAACAACCTTGGGAGGATATGCATGCATTCCTCTCAACTTCACCTTTTTACCATCTGGTCCTGTGAATGCAAGTTTTAAGTCTTGGTAGTTTACTGTATGAGTTCCGATAGAATATAGCCATTGTACCCCCAATTCTACATGAGAGTCTGGGAAATCTATGACAAAGAAGTTATTTGTAACTGTGTAGTTTCCCATTGCTAGGCTCATGTTAGGAACTATCTTAGTGCATGGCATGCGGTTGTGCTCTTTCTTTCCAGGAATCAAAACTTTAAAGCCTTCAAATTCTTCAGTAGCTAGTCCCCTTCTGGCTACGAATTCTGCATCAATGAAGTTGTGGGAGGCCCCACCATCAATTAGCACAGTAACCTTCTGTCCTTGTATGGTGCCCCTAACCCAGAGGGTGTGATATCTTGGGACCCCTATAAGAGCAGCAATGACTCCTTCCTGGACTTCTTCCTGTATTGCCCCCATGCCTTGTGATTCCCTTTGATCGAGCTCTGGATTCTCTTCCTTATCTTTGCTTTCAGAAAATACTTTAATATAGTGGGCCTTCCCTTTAGTACACTGATGTCCCAGTGCCCAAGGTTCTTGACAAGAGAAGCATAGCCTTCTCTTTTTGAGATCTTTCCTGGTCTCATCATCCAAATTCCCCTTACCAAATGGTTCTTGTTGTTGTTGCTTGACTTCCTTCCCTTCCTGAGGAAAATAAAATTTAGGTAGGAATCTATTCTTGGGTACTGCATCCTGCATATCCCTTGTACGGTTAATTGCATCTTGCAAGGTGGCAGGTTGGTAGGCCCTAACCCAACCTCATAGGGGTTCTGACAACCCTTCTATAAATAACATGACCAACCGGGTCATGGAGAGGTTGCTGACCATTACTACAAGCATCTGGAATTCTGCAACATAAGATTCAAGGCTCCTTGTCTGTCGAAGCTGGGTTAGCTCCCGGAAGTGCATCTCAGGATCCTTCCTATCAAATCTTTCTATTAACCTCTGTGTGAATTCTGTATAAGAGATGATGCTGGCATGTCCCAGAGTGGTCATACCATGTTGCCACCATTCATGTGCTTCTCCGTCAAGATGAAGTGTGGCATATTTGATGGCATCCTTCTCCCGCATGGGATTGAGCTGGAAATATGTATCCAGTTTCTGTACCCATGACTGTGCTGAACACTTCGACGATCCATCAAAATAACGAAGAGTTACCTTTCCCACAACCTTCTGCAAATCTACATTTGACTGATGGCCCCCATATGTGGTTTCCTTCCTTTGTTGTTTGCTCCTCATGTAGTAAAATTCATTAAGGCTCAGGGTCGCTTTCACGTTGCGAGGCAACGTATCATATTCTTTCATCCATGCGGTAACCGTTTCTGCAATAGGTGAAGGGCAGTCTTGCTCCCTGGAGGAGTCATCCAAAAATGGAGGCATGGTTGGCCGGCTAAAAGGGCTGCTTCGAGTGTTGACATGTTCGTGTGATGGACCGTTGCTACGAACATTGATATACTCTTGCAGTGGACCATCCCCACCTGAATGGGAACCTCCTTCCCCATTATTGCTTTGCACATTAGGTTGCCCGATCTATACTTTAAGGAGTTCCATGATGGTGTTTTGAGTGTCAGCGATCTTTTGTAAGGCATCTTCAAGTTTGGTATTTTCGTGATCACCCATTGGTCTTTCTTCCCCTTCATTTTTCCCTTGACTCCTAGCCATTTTTCCTTTCCAATTGATAGTAATACCCTTTTGTTTATCCTTCCTTGGCATCCCACAGCTGGCCAAGATGAAGCTCTGATACCACTGTAATATCCTTTAAGGAATATATAATGCCACTGCTGTAATAATAGTAAAAGCTTATTATAAAAAACCCTCGTGATAACATATACAAATAATACTCCATCACACATAATTAAGTTCAAATCACCATATTTAAACAAGCCCTAAGGAAATCCACCAAATATCATATATTAAGGAATTTAGCCCATGTAATACAAGCAGTTTGACCACAATGTAGATGGGTAAATTACATCATAAAGCCAATTAATAACCCTTGAATTAGTGTGGTGGTGCTGCAACAACT
The DNA here is from genome assembly GCA_034641835.2 of Pinus albicaulis. Classification (NCBI taxonomy): domain Eukaryota; kingdom Viridiplantae; phylum Streptophyta; class Pinopsida; order Pinales; family Pinaceae; genus Pinus; species Pinus albicaulis. The sequence goes on along the minus strand of CM076575.1, from coordinate 1,031,162,525 downwards.
TGCTGCAATAGATCTGTGCTTTCTTCCTTTGCTAATATAGAAATGCAATGCTACCAGCTAGGGTGATTATAGAAACCATCGAAGTTGGGTTTGCTTACTAGGGTGAGATTCTCGAATCTCACCGAAGGAAGCTTGAGGATCTCACCTGAAAATCCTCACTTGAAAACTCCTCTGAGCTCTCAGAATATCAATGAAGAAAAGATTAATTTCCATGAGTTGCTTTAGTTCCTCCTCCTTTTATAGTCGAGCTACTTGGAAAAACCATGGGCAAATACTTGGGGTGAAAACAACCCAAAAGGAAAAACCATGGGCCAATGCCACTTTATTTATTAATTTATTTATTAGTCTACTATTATGATTTGGTCAAACCGGTTAAACTGTTGGGGATATTACACATATTTCTATGCAATGAGGTGTACATGAAGAGTTACCACTGGACATGTAAGTCATAAGTGCCCATCATCATAGATTATGAAATAAAGTGTAATAGTATACCTCCTAGCATCATCCCCTAACTAATTGTATATTGAACCTCCTCCCCATATTGTAAGCAACAATACCCATCTAAACATATACTATAACACATCACCACACATACTATAACACATCACCTTCCTCATAAATTGAAAATAACAATTAATCTGAAAAAAAAAAAAAACCAAAACCCAAAAACCCAAAAAACAATTAAAAATGTTGATTTTCTTAACCTATTATCTTTATTCAATTATATGTTACATTGTCTTTGTATTAAAATGAACAAAAATATATATGAATTGTACTTCAATTAAATAATGAACAAAAATGTGTTTATCCATATACCATTCACTCAGATTAATGCTTCTCCTATATGTTTTATTCTTCCCTATTTTTCAAAGAGGTACATGTGCTTTTCACATATACTAATCATTCCAGTACCGGAAATCATTATTTCCTATTTTTTCAAATATCTTACCATTCATCCAAACTCTTATCACATATACTAATCATTCTGATATCTTACCATTGGAAGAAAATCCAGAAAACCAACCAGTAGAATAGGACAATCAAGGGCTGTCTCTCATTCAAAATTCTTGACAATGTCAAGATAAGATATGAGTATATAATGGGTTTGGTCTTATACATTGATCTCTTTCATTATTTGATCAGCACGACATAATGATCGAGTTAGAAAGGTTGAAGCTTGAGCTAAAGCATACTCGAGGCATGTTTGCTGCAGAGAGGGAAGAGGCAGAGAAGGCGAAAATAACGGTGAGTTTTATCTGTTTATTTTGAAATAACAAAATCTAATCTAATTCTAGTTGAATGTAGGTTGAATATCAGATATGTGGTTGTCGTTATTATTATTATTTAACTTTAAATTATATGGAAAATCTAATTTAAGTTTAATTGAATATTAGATATATGATTGTTATTGTCATTATTATTAGTATTACTACGCCCAATTAATATTACATATCTGAAAAAAATTATGGATACTAAGTAGTACACTAAAGGATTAATGTTTAGGAGCTCAATGCCGGTGACAGGCCAATGAACTCACTCGCCAAGTTATGGAAGACGTGAGAAAAGTCGAGATAGCACAGAAAAGAGAAGAGATAGCGAGAACAATCGCTGCAGAAGAGAAACAAAAGAGTGAAATGGCCATTAGGATGGCTGAAATAGCTAGACACGATGCTGAAAAGGAGGCCCAAGAAAGAAGAGATGCAGAACTGAGAGCCACAATAGAAGCAGAAGAGAGAAAGAAGCTACAGAAAGAGCTTGAATCTACCCATCAAGGATACAGAAGATACTCCATAGAAGAAATTCAATCTTCCACAGATTTCTTCTCTGATTCACTCAAGATAGGAGAGGGAGGTTATGGCACTGTCTACATGTGCACTTTGCAACATACCACAGTGGCAGTCAAGGTTCTTAAAAATGAAGCAACTCAAGGAATGCAGGAATTTAAGCGAGAGGTACTAAATCTTGAAAGCACTACCTATGATTAATGCTCTTAAAATCTAAAACTCAATTTAATGAATCTGCAGAAGTTTTTTAATACTTGGGTTTCTGGTTATTTTGTTTTTAATCCTTTGGTTGGGTATTTTTCTTTTCCTAAATTGTTCAGATTGAGATTTTGAGCCGAGTTCGTCACCCTCACATGGTACTTTCGCTTGGAGCGTGTGCTGATCATGGGTGTTTGGTGTATGAATATATGGCAAATGGTAGTCTAGAAGACCGTCTGCTCTGCAAGGGCAATAGTGATCCTCTTCCATGGTTCTCACGCTTCAGAATCATTCGGGAAGTGGCATCTGCGTTGCTTTATCTTCATAGTGCAAAGCCAGAGCCGATTGTTCACCGTGACTTGAAGCCCGCAAATATCTTACTGGATCACAACTTCGTTAGCAAAATTGGTGATGCAGGTCTTGCCAGGTTTGTGCCTGCAATGACCACAACCATGCTAACCCAGTTCAACAACACTGTCCCTGCAGGCACATTTTGTTATATTGATCCTGAGTACCAAAGGACTGGTATTCTTGGCCCCAAGTCTGATTTGTATGCTATGGGAATAATCATTCTGCAATTGCTGACAGGAAGACCACCCATGGCTGTAACAGATGCAGTTGAAGCAGCCATTGAGGATGGTTCATTTCAGGAGATTCTGGAGAAAAATGCTGGAGATTGGCCTCTTGATGAGGCTCTGGAATTAGCACTATTAGGGTTGAAATGTGCAGAGTTTCGGCGCAGGGACAGGCCAGACTTGGAAAAGGACGTTCTGCCCAAACTTGAGAGATTCAAAGCGCTTGCTGTTGCTCAAACCAGAAATGTCAGAGAGGAAATTGATGTTGTGCCCCCACATCACTTCTTTTGTCCTATACTTAAGGTTATTTTTTCTCACCCAGCTGGCTTCATTTAAAAGAAAGGATCAGTGATTATGATAATCTAAAGTTCAATGAAAACCCATCTCCCTCAGAGAGTTTTCTTCATTTAAGTAAACAGAACTCCATGTGCATGACTCATGAACATCTGGCTATCATTTCTAATACTGAATGTATGTGGACATGTTTCCCTTATTGCATGCAGGAATTCATGAACGATCCTCATGCAGCAGCTGATGGTTTCACATATGAGTACAGCGCCATCAAAACTTGGCTTGAAAACAGCAATACGTCCCCAATGACGAACCAAACCCTAGACGATAATACACTCATTCCAAATCATGCACTTAGATCTGCAATCCTAGATTGGAAAATGAAATAGGGATCCAACAATTCAGATTATAAATAGAAGGTATATAGGTAGCATTATTTCATATATCTTATATCCGGGAAGAAGCTGCTGCTTTTGGTATCGATTTACAATTAAAAAAAAAAAATCGCTCACTCATACGTCACTTTTTCAAAAAAACCAATGTATATATATAGTTTGTGGTTTTTAAATATAAATATTTTTAATTTTGGGTGGGTTTAATGTATATGAGTTGTTTTTAATGGATTTTTTCGAAATTTTTACCATGAATCTTTTTGATCTAATTTGTTTAAAATCTGACAGGAGTTCAGTGAAATCACAAGTTTGATGAATAAACTCTGCACAATAGAAGTGCCCTAGGGTTTTTCAGGTGCTGAATCCTGTTGGAAAGGCAGAGGATTCAATCACACAATAACACGAATATTTAACACACGAACAATGAGCTGCTGCTCTTCAATTAATCACAAAACTCTGAATCATAAAACTCTCTTAATCTCTTGAAAACAATGAACCCGTGAAGGGTATTTAACCTAATTAACATGCACACACTGTCACTCATAACTGAACTTAATCAGCTCGTTTAACTCACCCTTTAACTCGCTCTCCAAATTTAACTGTAACTCAACTCAACTAACTCCACTTAACTCTTCGTCTAACTTCTGCATGAGGAAGTAATTATATATTTTAACACTCCCCCTTAATTACGACCTCTAAACTAAAACATAACTTATGAAAACTCAAACATGCCTGCTGGTCTATGTCTCAGCTAGGCTTACAACACCCAAGTTTCTTTTGTGAAACTCAAACAAATCTACTGCTAATGGCTTTGTAAAGATGTCAGCCATTTGATCACTCGTTCTACAAGGCTTTAAGTGAACTTCTCCATTGCTCACTAGTTCTCGAATAAAATGATATCTCGTATCAATATGTTTTCTCTTTGGATGAAACACACTATTCTTGGATAGTGCAATTGCTGATGTGTTGTCACAGTATATCAATGTTGATCCTTGCTGTTTCTGCTTGAGTCCATCCAATACTCTTCTTAACCATACTGCTTGACATGCTGCTGAAGTCGCTGCTACATATTCTGCTTCTGCTGATGATAATGTCACAATAGGCTGCTTCTTAGATGCCCATGCTATCACACCTGAACCGAGATGGAACACATAACCAGATGTGCTCTTCCGATCATCCAAACTTCCTGCAAAATCACTATCTGTATATCCAATCAACTCTTTCTTTTCTGTACTTGCATACATTATGCCATAATCTCTGGTTCCTGCTATGTATCTCAGAATTATTTTTCCAACACTCCAATGTGTGTCTTTTGGAGTCTCCATGAATCTGGAAATCAGACTCACTCCCTGCATAATATCTGGTCTTGTAGCCGTGAGATACATGAGGCTGCCAACCAATCTTTTGAATAGAGTTGGATTGACATCTGCCCCTTCATCATCCTTACTCAACTTTGTACATGTTGCAACTGGAGTAGGTACAGGTTTGGAATTATCCATCCTGAATCTTTTCAGCAAATCTGTTGCATACTTATTTTGACAAATAAAAATGCCTTTTTCAGATTGCTCAACTTCAATGCCAAGAAAATATTTCATGAGACCCAGATCTGTCATCTCAAATTCTTTCATCATGGCTGCTTTAAATTCATCTATTTCAAGATCACCTGTAAAAATCATATCATCAACATACAAGGAAACTATCAAAATCTGTCCATGCTCATTTACCTTTGTGTATAAGGTAGGCTCAATGCTGCTTCTGCAAAGCCCATTCTTGATCATATAACTGTCGATTCTGATATACCATGCTCTAGGTGCTTGCTTCAGTCCATAGAGCGCTTTCTTCAATCTGTAAACTTTATCTTCTTGTCCTTCAACTTCATAACCTGGAGGCTGCCGCACATAAATTTCTTCTTCTAGAATTCCATTCAAGAAGGCTGATTTGACATCCATCTGATACACTTTCCACTTGTTCTGAGCTGCTGTCGCTAGAACTGCTCTTACAGTATCCAATCTGGCTACCGAAGAAAAAGTTTCTCCAAAGTCTATTCCCGGTTGCTGCGAGAATCCTTTTGCTACAAGTCTTGCTTTAAATCTGTCAATCTCACCTTTCTCATTCACTTTGGTCTTGTATACCCACTTCACACCAATGAGATTTTTATCTTTTGGTAAATCAACCAAATCCCATGTATCATTATTTTCAATTGAATTCATCTCTTCATCCATGGCTTGCACCCAATTGTCATCTCTGATTGCTTCTTCAAACGAAGAAGGTTGGAATGCCAACAATGCAAAATTTGAACTAACATCCAAATCATCATAAATATCTTTCAAACTTCTCATCTTTTTCTTACCAGTACTTGATTCATTACCTGATTCACTGCTTGGAGAAATCTGGTCTGTGGATTTGCTTGAAGATCCCTGCTTCTCTGAAAATCTTGAAGTCCTTGCTGGTGTGATTCTGTTTGGTGTCTGCTCTCTTGGTTCTTGCTGTTCCTCTTCTTCTACAAGATCATCCTCCATCAATGGTGTTTGAGCATCGGTTAGTGTGTCTACAGTCCCATTCCATGACTCTTGTTCTTTGAACACAACATCTCTGCTAATGATTGTCTTCTTTGTGACAGGGTTATACAGTTTTTAAGCTTTTGACTACTCACTATAACCAGTAAATATACATTTTTCACTTTGATCATCTAATTTGCCTCTTATTTTCTTAGGCACATGTGCATAGGCTACACATCCAAAAACTCTGAAATGAGATACACTGCAAGACATACCTGACCATGCTGCTTATGAAACTTTGTTCATCACGCTCTTTGTAGGAGATATGTTTATCACATAAACAACACATGCAACTGCTTCTGCCCAATACTCATTAGACAAGTGTCTTGCTTTCAACATGCTCCTTGTCATGTTCATGATTGTTCGATTCTTCCTCTCTGCTACACCATTCTGCTGTGGTGTGTATCTGGTCATAAACTGTCTTCTGATTCCATGTTGTTTGCAGTACTCATGGAATGCCTTCGAATTGTATTCTCCACCACGATCTGATCTCAATACCTTGATCTGTTGATCACTTTGGTTCTCCACCAAAGCTTTGAACTCTTTGAACTTTGCAAAAGTTTCAGACTTCTGCTTCAAAAAATAAACCCAAGTCTTCCTACTATAATCATCAATAAAGGTGAGGAAGTAACAACTTCCACCAATCGACTGTGTCCTCATAGGTCCACACAAGTCAGTATGCACCAATTCAAGTGGTTTCTTGGCTCTGTAAGAAACTCCTTTCGGAAAACTTTCATGGTGTTGCTTGCCTAAGATGCAACACTCAAACGTGCTAGCAGGTTCTTTGATGGGAGGTAGACCTCTCACCATCTGTTTCTGCTACAATAATTTTAAACCGGAAAAATGCAAGTGTCTAAACTGAAAGTGCCATAACCAGTATGCATCAGAACATGCAGTTGTAAAGGAACTAACCTGATCATTGTAGTTCATAATGAGAGGAAAGAGTCGGTTCCTCGTCATCTGCACCTTTGCAATCAGCTGCTTGCTTGGGGATTTGTCGTAAATAACACATTGTTGCCCCTGAAAGATAACTTTGTATCCTTTCTGCATCAGTTGGCCAACACTAATCAAATTGTGTTTCAGTCTAGGGACATAGTATACCTCTGATATGGTCTTTGGCTCCCCCTGCTTGGTCACAATGTTGACCACTCCTTTGCCATCTATAGCCACAGTCTTGTCAGTACCCAACTTGACCTCTGTCTGCACTGTGACATCCAAATTAGCAACCAAATCCTTGTTGCCTGTCATGTGGTTACTGCAACCACTGTCTAATAACCAGACCTTATCAAATGGTGCATGCATGGTGTTGCATGCAAGGAACATAGAGTCAGTATTTTCTGTACTGACATTAGCTCTCTGATTGCCTTGATCTGCAATCTTCTTCCTACAATCACGAACATAATGACCAAATCTATTGCAGTAAAAGCACTTTACCTTTGATTTGTCAGGCCTTTGATTATTATGAAAGCTTCTGCTGCTGCTACTTCCACGTTGATGCTCATGATCATCTCGGCCATCTCTGTGACCACCATAGTTGTTGCCTCGTCCTCTGCCTCTCGATCGAATTCTTCCTCGACCTCTTGAAATATAGACTTGACTTTGGAAGGCAGTTTCCAAAGTGGAATCCTTATTTCTGTCTATCCTTGCTTCATGCGATAGAAGGGATCCCATTAACTCATCAATTGTGAATGTTTCCAAGTCCTTTGCTTCTTCTATGGCTGCTACCACAACATCAAATTTGGTAGACAGGGATCGAAGAACCTTCTCGATCACTGTTCGATCTTTAATATCTTCGCCATAGATTTTTAATTGATTGACGACAGACATGACTCTATTCATGAAGGAATCAATGTCCTCTGTCTCCTTCATCTGCAGAATTTCGAAATCTCTCCTAGTATTCTGCAATTTAACAATATTAACTTTAGCCATACCTTGATAGCTGGTCGCCAAGGTGTCCCATGCCTCCTTTGCTGACGAGGTTATCATGATCTTCTGGAACACGGCTCGATCTACTCCCTGCTGGATTAGAAGCAATGCTTGTGCATTCTTTCGCTTATCTTTCTTCCACTGTTCCCTGTCTGCATTACTGAGGGCACGTTCTTCTGCATCATCTTTAGGTTCTGCAAACCCATACTTGACATGATCCCAGACATCATGCGCTTTTAGCATGGTCTCCATCTTAATGGCCCACACATCATAATCTTTCCCATTGAAAGATGGTAGTTGCGGCTGAAAACTCGATGTGGCCATCTAGCTTAAAAAAAATTTGTCTCTGACAAAACCCTAAATTGTCCTTCCTTTTTGTAAAGATTCTGCTAACCTTCTTTTTTAAAAAAAATCTTTCAATAAAACACTAAATCCTCTTTTTTTTTTTCTTTTTTTTTTTTTAAATCTCTCAATAAAACCCAAACCCTAGGTTTTATGTAAAAACTAGACCTTTGTATTTTTATAAAAGTTTATAAAAGAACTTTATAAAAACCCTTTATAAAACACCCTTTGATTTTTTTATTATATATATATATATAAATCTTTATAAAAAAGATTATATAAAAAAAATCTTAAAAGAACTTATGAGTATCCAATTCCAATGCACGTATTGTCTTTTTGGATTACAAACAAAGACTCTTTTAATAAATCAGAAAATCGTATCCACTTATTCTCGTGTTTGATTTCCCAAAATAAGAAAGCACGCACGTGACTTTGAAGAATTAATCGTAGATACCTTCTCGAAAAGCTCACGGGCCTGTTGTACTCACGTGCCTTTCAACAATGCAGCACGTATGTATGGTGCGCTACCGCCGCCCGTGTAACAATGCAACACGTATGTATGTATGGTGCCGATAGTCCGCAGCTCCTTTTGGGAGAGGTTGCGGTCCCTCCTTGCGGATCTCCGCAGGTTCTGCACTAAAAGCGTGCGGACCACGGGTAAATTTTATTTTATTTTTTGTAAAAAAAAAATTATGGCCTTTTGCTTCTGGCCTTATACGGGATCTGCTTGCCCACGGATCTTTGATCCTTCTTCTGCTCTGATACCAATTTGTTGGAAAGGCAGAGGATTCAATCACACAATAACACAAATATTTAACACACGAACAATGAGCTGCTGCTCTTCAATTAATCACAAAACTATGAATCATAAAACTCTCTTACTCTCTTGAAAAGAATGAACCCGTGAAGGGTATTTAACCTAATTAACATGCACACACTGTCACTCATAACTGAACTTAATCAGCTCGTTTAACTCACCCTTTAACTCGCTCTCCAAATCTAACTGTAACTCAACTCAACTAACTCCACTTAACTCTTCGTCTAACTTCTGCATGAGGAAGTAATTATATATTTTAACAAATCCATATATACATTAAAAAAGCTAGTTTAAATAACACAAATTTGTTGGAAAGGCAGAGAGGAGAAACACAAAACAATTTACACACAAACCATATGAAATGCTGCTCTTTTATTAATTTTCAATCTCTCTATACAATGAGCGGGATGAAGGGTATTTATCCTAACACATGCATACACTTAAGAAGCTAGACTTGACCATCACTCACTTAACTGATTCTCTAATTCACTTACCAAATTCATCTATCACACAACTCGACTTGCTTACTTAACTAAATGTCTAACTCTTTATGTGAGAGTAATTACCTTACTTTAACAAAATCAAAATTTCACCTCAAATTTTTATGTGAATCAAAAAATTCACATAAAACTCCCAAAATCACATTAAAACAACTGAAAACCAATATTTGTGGTTTCTATATATTCAATTTTGGATGAGCTTAACTTAAATTATGCAACCAAAAACCAATGTACATATTGTTTGTGGTTTCTATATATATTTTGCTTGTGGTTTCTATATTTCCAATTTTGGATTGGCCTAATGTAAATTATGCAGTACTTCATTTTTTTCTGTGTCCTAGATCTTCAACCAAAGAGATAAATGATTTTCGGGTTCCCAAAATTATTGTTTAGTAGATCTTCAACCAAAGAGGTAAATGATTTTCAGGTTCCCAAAATTATAGTTTAGTTATGTAGGCACCACCTAGAGTTCTTAGGTGGCCCATACAGAAACATTTTTTTGTTTGTCAGGTTCTCAGAATTGAAGTATAATGTGGATTATGTATAGCATTGAGTTGTTAGGTTGAAGTATAGTTTACGATGATCATAATCTAACCCAACCTCGCGATGCAATTCACTTTAGTCGTATTCTTCTTTGTGTGAAAGCCGTAATATTTATTTATATTATTTATAAAAACGATAAAATTTTCCATTTATATTACTTTTATAAACGTTAACATTAGATTATTTATACAAAACTTAATATTTATTTATTTATTACAAATAATTAATTATTTGTATCATAGTTTCTAAAACAATTTAGGAAAATAAACTGGTTATTTGAAATAGAGTTAGAAAAAAATAAAAAGTATTATTAAATATTAATATATTTTAAATTTAAATTATTTTTAGAAAATTGATGCTGGATATATATCAATTAAATTTAAATTTGGTTGTGATAGTTAAAGATGGAATTTGACAGGCAAATTGTTGGTTATAGGGTGATTTGATGGTCAAATATGGTTAAAATTTTTGTCAAACTTCAAGAATTTTTGTTGAAGTTCTGAAAATAAGTAGGCAAGTGTGAAAACCATCAATTTTAATGGGTGAGTCTGTTTTGAATTCCAACCCTGCTAACAATAATAACTGTAATAGTTATAATTACTAAACAAATAATTCATAAATAATCAAATTTAAATAAACTTAAGCTTGATATCCAAAATTGAATTCAATTGAAAGAGATTTACTTACATTATTTTCTTGCCGTTCTCTTTTTCCAAGAGAAAAAAGCACTTCATTTTATCATTAAAAAAATACATATTCTTATTCTTGTATCTCAGGTCCCTGATATTCTTCTATCCAGCGAAATTACTATAAAGGTTTCTCTTAATTCCTATCTTTCTGTTCTATTATCTATGCAGTCTTTCCTTATTCTAGAAATCCCTAATTTCTGTTTTATAGCCCTTTTTTTCCAACTTTTTCTTCATTTTTCAAAAAGTTTACTTTCTCATAGGTAAAATATATCTTCACATTTATAGTCTTACAAAATGGAATTATACTATGGTTGACATAAAAAACAAAATAAGAATAGCCTCACATAAAGTTAATAATTTTAATATACTTTTCAAGATAAAATTCTTTGATTTTAACATGATTTTCAAATACTGCATAATAGATCTGGCTAGAATCCATCTTCAAACCTCTTTAAATCTACTGTTGCATTTTGCTATCTAAAAACATGTTCTAATTAAATAAGTGGAAAAGATTTACCAGAATTCTAATACTGTTCATCCAATTTGATAAAAATAAGAAGCAGTTGTGTTCTTGCCATTCTTAACATGAGCGTTATTATGTAGCGCATTCAATGAATGTAATAGCCAGGGCCCCAATTTGGAAACGTTCATTCCAATCATGGACTTCCCAGCTACTCTCCCATTAGATTTTTCGCAAATTAATCGTTTTTAATTGAAAGATAAAATTGTGCAGATGCGATGTCTTTATGGCCTGGAATTTCTTTATGTTATGTAAATGCGTTGAGACATTTTCTCAATCAAATATAAATAAATAAGATAGGTTAGTATTTGTAATTGTGAATGATAATTTTATATTTTTTTTTATGTTTATATAATATTATAATATAGATTATTTTATGTGTTGTTTGAGGATGTGTTTTATTGGTTAAGTGGGGAGATTTGGTCTTTATATTTCTTATATTCAATATGAGTTAATTATGGAGACTCAATTTCACTTTATCATGTAGATTCTTAACTTGTAAATATATTTTGTTAGAGTATTATGGGTCAATATCATGGCTTATCAATAGCACATGGCCAAAAAAATCATAACTCATTTTATATGATGCTTATTCATATGACATTTTTTTTAATTAATCAATTTAATTAAAAGGATAATATTGGGATAACTACTTTTGAGAAAGTATCAACCTTTGATTTGTGATTACTACTAGAGGTATTCTAGAATGTTCTATAAAAGTTAAATCTTTTATAATCTACCTAATAATTATTGATAAATAACATCAATCCATGATAAACATGAAAACACTTATTTATGATATATCTTACTTTGTTAAAATTTAAAAAATTACAAAATTTAGCTAAATTATAACTTTATTATTATTATTGTCATTATTATAAATAAGATTAATGTAGGCCCATAAATCACACTAAGGTGAGGGGGTGGATTAGAGTGAGAGAAATTTCATAAATTCATAACTTTTCATAATCAAACAATCACGAAGTAATGAACCATAACCATAAGCATTATGTCATTAACTAGAACAATGCATCATCAAACAACCATATAAATAACTCATCAAGAAGCCATCACATCACAAAGATACACAAGACTTTACTTGGAAACCCTTATAGGAGAATACCAAAAATCTTCTTCTTCTTCAATTCATTATATATATTGACAGGCTACAACCTTCTAGAGATAACTACCCCCAAGATATGCAAGCCACCACTTGTTGTGGGTTACAACCTGATTGATGCACCAACCTTGAAAGAATGCAAACAAAAACTCACTATAGGTTACAACTTGTTTGAGGCACCAACCCTGATAATGAGCGAGCTCCAATCTTCTTTAAGCTCTAAACTTATTAAGGCTCCAACCTCGAAGATGAGAGAGCTTCAACCTAATCTAGGCTTCAACCTTATTAAGGTTTCACCTTCAATGGAGGCACCCACCTCCTTTTTCAACTCCTTGCATACCTCTATTTCATATCATTTTCAAACTAGATCCACTGCCAACATAAATATAAATATGTTTATAAAGATAAATAGTCACACCTTATTGTCATCATCACAACGTGCACATGTTTTCATCATCATTTCAACTTGCACACATTGTTATTGTTATCACTGCCACTGTAACTTGCAAATACGATCACAACATCAATAACTATCACACCCTGCAAATACTACTACCATTGTAAATACAATCATATCAAACTCTATAACTATTTATCATGTCATTATCCATGCTTTTCTCCAACTTATTCATCAGTCAGGGAACTAAAAATTCTTCTTGACCCAGTTCTAACCTTACTTCCAAAGCCACTGCAATTAGTTCATGAACCATCAAAACATACAATAGGATATTCTGCTCATAAAATATATGTTATTCAAGATTTCAAGCATTCAGAAGCATCCACCAAAAAGCTATAATCATCATGCTACTTTCGAAACTAAATTTAAACCAATAATGACCTTAAGAACTCAAATTAACCATATAAGGACCATATATTAAATTAAATATGCTACAATTTTCCCCTTTCCATGAATGCCAGAGAGAATCCCAAAAATCCAGCATTAGTGCTACAAATTGTACATTGTTGATGGTTATCGATGCAATACAATAACAAATATATTTTTAAAATAAAATATGGACTGACCTGTCACCTGAGAAGGGTCAAATTTGTGACCTCGGGAGTATAGTACACATGTAATACCAACTTAGTTGCTTCAGTGGTACTCAAAAAGCTATGTATTTCCAATAGTTTTAATGTGAGAGCACTAACTCCAAACTGGGAAATACCATTACCACTTCAAACCTTTCCCATGAGTTGCATGTCAATCCATATATTCATTGGCTTTACTGACAACCTTTTATGTAGGCCATCATCCATGCCTTATTATGATAGGGTCGAAATTTCCCAAATATATATACGTAGAAAGAGACAGACCCATCATGGCTTTGCTGGAAACCTCAGTCCTCCATGGCTTATTATGACAAGGTTGATGTTGCCGAAATATATATACGTGAATTGAGATAGAGCCAACATGGCCTTTATGGAAACCTTTCACATATACAATCCTTCGTGGCTTGTTGTGACAGGTTCCTCGTTACCCATATGCATATGGGTAATTCAAGACAATTCCACCATGACTAATTTTATGGATATAAGTCTGATCAACAACTTATAACAATCTGACCTATGCTAGACATCAAACTTACAAAATCGCCTCCACTACATGTGAATTATATACAACACAGAAAACCCATAATCCTCACTAGAAACCAAAGTGAATTCCTTCACAATGATACTCTAAAAAAAATCTCATACTCTTGTATATCCCCACAAATTATCTTTGTATATTCTAGTTTGAATGTTTATGTGTCTTTGAGTGATGAATGATCCCTTATATTTCTACTTCTAGAGTGGTCCCAGGGGTTGGGACAGGTCGACTGTGGGTCACCTTTCTTTGCCTTATAAAATACAAGTTTACACATTTCAAGTAGACATGGCCAATCATGTGGCCCTTCACAACATTCCATGAGACTAATAATTGGATCGATATTCACACCTTTTGATCTTGACCCCATATGACCACGTGACGACCCCATGTGACCTAGGGGTCACTAGTCATCTGCATGATGACATCAACATAATGTGATCATAACACATGGAAGCTTGTGGGGGGTGCCACGTGTCATATGTTTCTACACTTTAAACCAATCAAAATGTGCCAAACCTCCCTACCACATGACAACCCCCAATGGTCCTATGTCACTATGATGAGGTCATTTATTGATGTGTCATGTTGGATGCGTTGTTGAGTGTGCAAATGAGCAGATGTTACTTGTCCAAAGGGTCTACCTCATTGCCATATAAAATGTTTACATGTGTCATATGTTGGTTGGGAGGATAGGTGAGGGTAAAAATCATGAAAATATGGATCACATCTACCATTCAATCAGTTCACTCTGCTTTCAAATTCATTTGATCTGTAAGAGATGTGTGACATTTAACATGTTAAATGTGATGTAGTTTTTTTGAAGATCCATTGTTGATCAAGATGATGAATCGTGGCTCTTCCCAAAATATGCACACTTTTTAACAAATTTTGTGTTAGGGGTATTTGCACTATAGTTTAGGTCGCTTGCTTAATATTAAACTTCAAATGGTCATAACTTATCCTCCAAAAGGATTTTTTTAGAGCAACATATACCATTGGAAAGGTATCGACAAGACCTACGACACCATACTATTTATATGATCATTCAAACATCATAATTTCATCAAACACTCAAATAATTTTAAGCACCTTCATCTTCATGTGATGAGTTCCTATAAGAGGTCCAATTGTCATATTGCTTCATAAAGAGTCCTAATACTTATTTAGGCATCATGAATAATATTTTTTTTCTCTCATAGATCCCCTTTCACATAAATTAAAACACTATGTGGAACAATATACCCCCTTTTCATTAATGGCAACACCATTAGAGATTTATGGTCATTGATGTCAACAAATAAAAGAACTCCCCTTATGAAAATTCTTTCCTTGGTTAGTGTTAATGTTTGCAATATCTTCCTACCTAAATGCCTTCCTCAAACAATTTCAATGTCCTTAATCTCTCCCCCTTTGACATCAATCAAAAATGGTCACGTGTATCTATTGAAAATTCCATGATGATGGGTGAACATGATCATGCATAACTATATGAAAAAAATCCATAAGCTATTCTTGGATGATCACGTGGACTTGATTGAAAAATTCTTCCTTCCTACAACTATACTTCCAATCTAATATAGTATCCTGTTAATACCACACTCTTTTCTTGTAAAATTGATACAAGCCCCCCTCTATGATCATGTGCATTGATCTAAGTCTCTCATGGATAATATTCAAAGTCTCCCCCTAAGACCATGCTTCCTTTATCCATAAGTACATGTCATATTTTCACATCTTAGTTCCCATTAAATTACCCTAGGGACTTGTAGATTTGATGACATTTCTTTCTTCTTACAACATGCCTAATATTAACTTCACTTATTCTTTCTTTTTACAACATGCCTACTATTAAATTCACTTATTATTTCTTTACATCTGAGATATCTTCATCAAGTCAATTTAAATGTCATAGTCCATATGCATCCCTCATGCATGTAGCTTCTTCTCCAAGTTTTGATTTGAAAAATGATAGTCTTGAAGAATCCCTCCCCAAAGGATTAGATATGGTGATTCAAACCTAATCTAGGTCATCCTTGAACTCTTCTCCATATTCTTGAATTAATAGGAAATACTTCTCAGTGGTACAAACTTGAGTTGAGTCTACATTTTGGTGCTATATGGCATTCGTCTTGACATATGTGGCATTCAACATTTGGCTTCACTACTTATATAAATGGATGATGTATTCTCTTGATTTGGTCCACATGCATCCATCTAGGTACCCGATCATATCCTCTATATCTGACCACATCATAGGTTCTGCAATCCTACATTTTTTTCCAAAACTTTTGAAATAAGAAACAATAACCAAAAAAATTATTTTATACCTAGATATAGAAGGAGATCTCAAACTTATAAAATTACGTCTTGGAGGAGCCATGTTTCCTTGTTGATCAATACCTACTTCATTACTTCTTATGGAGTTTTTGAAAGGAACCATATTCATTCGTTGATCTTCAATACCTACTTCATTGTTTCTTGCGAGTACTTTGTGAGGATCCATATTCATTAACTTATTTTCAATACCTACATTATTTCTACTTGTGGACCATTTCTCTTCATCCTGGTTCCTTGTATTCTTCCAATTCTTAGAATTTTTTGAAGTGTCATTGAAATGAATATGCTTGGCCTGGTGCACCACTTTCATTAGATCTTCAAGAGATTTGTTGCTAGGTTCCATGAATTTCTAATCGAGATTCTTGGAGTGATCTTCATTTGGACCATTGTTCTTTGGTGCCTCCAAATTTTCTTGATAACCAAGCCATGTTTTAATGAGCCAAGACCTTTGCATTCTTAGAATGTGATCTAATGATTTAGTCCCCTTGTGGAAATTTGAATTAAGTTGATCAAATTATTCTCTTAAGAGGATAACTTCTTCTTCCAATCTTTCACAGATATTCTCCTTCTCGTTTAGTTGTTCAGACATAATTTCCTTTACCCTTTTTTCTTCTTCTAGTTCAACTTTGAGGGAAAGAACTATGTCTTCATTTAGGGTTCTTTCTTGGAGTTGTTGCAATGAGTGACCTTCCTTTTTTCTAATAGTTCTTGTTTCCTTCAATGCACTTTTAAGTTCTCCTTCATAATCAACTTCTACTTCAGGTTCTTTGAATTCAACAATCGATAATATTTCACTTTTTTCTTCATCGGTCGCACTTTCATTGCTTTCACTGTCACTTTGTTCCTTTGAGTGAAAATTAATTTTCTTACTTGCTTAATTCTTCTTTTGATGCTTGGATTTTAATCTTGACTCATCATAACTATCATGCATCTTAGAATAAGGACATCTATATGCATAATTACCAATCCTTCCATATTCAAAACACTTGAAATGAATCTTTCCTTTAAACTTGTCAGTTCCTCTCTTCAAATTTCAGACAAACTTGGATTATTATTCATCAGAGTTAGAGAATTCTTGAAATATATTTTTTCTCTTCTTTTTTTTCCTTGAAATCCGCTTCCTTGACTCTTGATATGTCTTCCTTTATTTTTAGCTCGCATGTGGAGAGACTTCCAACGATTTTATCCACAAACATCTTGTCTACCTCTGATAATTCCTCAAGAGATGATACTTTCGGATTAAATATTGACTGATATGATATTAAAACTTTTTGGAAAACATAGCTCTCTTGGACTTCTTGACCAAGACCAACAATAGAGTTCAATATATTGTCTACTCAAAGAAAATATGAAGCAATTTCCTCATCTTCTTCCATTTTTAAACTTTCAAATTGTCCCCTAAGATCCTACAACCTAACTTCTTTGAATTTTACATACCCTTCATAATAAATTTTGAGCTTATTCAATACCTCATGAGATGGTTTACACTAAATTACTTTGATGAATTTTTATTATTTCAAGCCATATAATATTGCATATTTAATGTGTGCATTAAATGTGTAGATTTCCATTTCTGTTGGAACGCCATTAGGTATAATTTTTCTCCATAATTACTCAAAATTATACTTCCAAGGAGATGAGATATGTTTGCATCCTAATCTTCCAAAATTCATAGTTGGTTCTATAAAACATAGGGGGCTTTCCCATTATTCTGGTTATGGCCATTTTTCCTTGATCTTGGACCTTCCAATAGTTAGTTTTTTTGAAGGTAACCTTCTCTGAAACCACTTGTTGGCCCAACGTCACATTGGGTGGAGTGGGGGGGGGGGGGGGTGATGAATCAAACAATCAAACAATCATACAATGATGAATCATAACCATAAGCATTATGCCATCAACTAGAGAAATTCATCATCAAACTACCACCATATCAATAACTCATCAGGAATCCATCACATCATAAATACACATAAGCTTTTTATGTGGAAAAAATTATAGGAGAAAACCACAAATATTATTCTTATTATTTATCTTCAATTCATTACATAGATTAGTAGGATATGCTTGTTGGAGGCAACTACCCCAAAGATATGAAATATACCACTTAAGGTAGGCTACAATGTGATTGAGGCACCAACCTCGAAATAATGCAAGCAAGTGATCATTATAGGATACAACCTAATTAATCTACCAACCTAAATGATGAGTGGGATCCAATATACTCTTGGCTCCAACCTCGAAGATGAGCGAGCTCCAACCTGCTCTAGACTCTAACCTGATTGAGGCTCCAACCTAAGTGGAGCCACCCACCTCCTTCTCCAACTTCTTGTGGACCTATATTTCATAACATTTTCAAACTGGATCCATTGTCAACATAAATATTAATATATTATAACTATAAACAATCACAAGCTGTAATCATTGTTTTCATCATAACAATCTGCACATGATATCATCGTCATTTCAACTAGCACACACAATCACTCTTATTGTTGCCACCACACCTTGTAAATACTATCACTACATCAATCAATATCACACCCTATAAATATTTATACAGATATGAGTATATTCATATCAAACTCTATCACTATCTATAATGTTGTTGCCCATATATACTTTGATCCAACTTATTCATTAATTTCGGCACTCAAACTTCTTCCTCGATGAAGTTCTATCCTTCCAAAATCATTACAACTATCTCATGAACCCTCAAAACTTCTAAAAAGATATTATGATCATAAACTATATGTTAGCGAGGCTTTCAAGCCTTCAAAAGTGCCCACCATTAAGCCTTGATCAACATGCTTCTTCCAGAACTGAATTTGGACCAATAATGACTTAAAAAACTCAAATTAACCATATAATAACCATATATTAAATTAAATATGATACAATTTTCCCCTTTCTCGGTGCACTAGGAAAAATACCAATGTCATTACTACAAATTGTACACTGCTAGTGTGTTATCAATGCAATAAAACAACAACTATATTTTAAAATAAAATATGAACTGACCTGTCACCTAGCAAGGGTTGAACCAACAACCTCGAGAGTATAATGCATATGCCTTACCAACTCAATTTCCTTGGTGGTGCTCACAAAGTTATGTGTTGTCAATCATCTTGTTGTGAGAGCACTAAATCCAAATTGGGTGAGACCATTACCACTCCAAACCTTGCCCATGTGTTCCACATTGATCCATATATTCATTGGCTTTGTTGGAAACCTTCTATGTTGACATTCCTTTGTGGGTTATTGTGATAGGGTTAATATTTCCCATATATATATATGGATAGAGACAAAGCCATCGTGGCTTTGTTGGCAACCTTAGTACTTTGTGGCTTATTGTGAAAAGGTTATCGTTTCCTAAATATATATACATGAATTGAGACAGATCCATCATGGATTTGCTGACAAAATTTCACATAGAAAATACTTCATGGTTTATTGTGGCAGGGTCCTTGTTACCCATAGGAATATGTGTGAGCCGAGACAGTGCCATCATGGCCACCATTACAACTATACGTTCCATCAATAGATTCTAACAATCTGAACCCCACCATACCGCAGACTTATGAAATCACTTTAGTACATGCGAATCAGATGAATCAATATGCAAAAACCATAATCGTAACTAGTAACTAAAGTGAAATACTTTGTAATGATACTCTTAGAACAATATTGGACTCTTATATATCCACATAACTAATCTTTATATATTTGATTTTTAATGTCCGTTTATTTAAGCAATGGATGATCCCTTATCTTTATACTTCCCCAGTGGTCCTAAGGTTGGGAAAACCCAACCATGGGCCACATATTTTTTGGCTTATAAACAAAAATTTTACCCACTTCAAGCAGACAAGTCTAGCCATTATCAATATTCCATGTGACCAAGAATTGGACCAATGTTCGTACCTTTTGATCGCCACTCCATATGACCCTGTGACCACCCCATGTGACTTGGGGGTCACTGTTCATCCACATGATGATGTAAGAATGGAATCATTAGGCCATGTGGAAGCTTGTGATGAGTGCCACATGTCACCTATTGTTTGACCTTCCACCAATCAAAATGTGCCAAACCACCTGGCCATGTGGAAACCACTAGTGGAACTACGCCACTATGATGACATCATCTATTGAATTTTCATGTTGACTATGCACATGAGCTACTTTTCACTCTTCCAAAGCATACAACTCGTCATCATATAATATTTTTCCATGTGCCATGCATTATTTGGGTTGGTAGGTGATGGTAAACATCATTCACCACTAGATAACACCTATCATTCAATCATTTCACCCTATTGTTAGATCTGTATGATCTTCCAGAGATGCATGATATTTAGGAGGATAAATATCGTATGAGTTTTCCAAAGTTCCACCATTGATCAAGATGTTGAACCTTGGGTTATGCATACCACATGCCCAAAAAAACATAACTCATTTCATATGACACTTGTTCATATGCCATTCTTTTCAAGTAATCTATTTAAATAAAAAGGAAAGAAGCTATAACTACTTTGGAGATAAATCTAAATCTTTGATTTGTGTTTACTACAAATAATATCTTAGAATATTAAATACCTACTAATTATTGATATTAAAATTAAAATTTTGGAAGCCTTATTCCATAATAAAAATTCCTTACAGGCTTTTAACCTCCATGGAATATTCTAGAATATCCATAGTACTATATACAGATCAATGTTTCAGATTTATATCCAAAGTAGTTATCTCCTTTTTATTCTTTTAAATAATTTTTTTAATTAAAAAATGTCATATGAACAAGTCTCATATGAAGTGAGTTATGGTTTTTTGAGCATGTGATATGAATATCCATGGTATTGACCCATTTTATTGCAATAGCCTATTTACAAATTCAGAACCTCCATGGTAAATTTGGAGTAAATCTCCATGGTTAAAAATCTTGTTCCATGTTTTTTTAAATGTATATATGTTTAACTTATAAATTAATTACATAAATAGGTGTATCTATTTTGGAATAGGGCTTAAAGAATTGTTATGCGGAATTATGTATTACGGATAAAACACATTCGCTAAATGTGGTGCTATGCATTTAGAACAACAAATCGAAGACTTTGTAGACACTTTCACTAAGAGTAAATAGACACACAAAATGATAGAGGAAATTACTTATGATTCAAGCGCTTCCTATTCTCCTTCTATCGCTCTTGTTGTAGCTTCAAATCCAACTTTGATCGCCAGACTAGTTCCTACAAGTATAAACACTAAACAACAAAGAGATTGCAATATATAGATGCCTATTTGTCTTAATCAGTTAAATCAATGAAACATAAAACATATTAAGAATCCATGATGTGAAAAGAAGAAACATAAACATATACATATGTGGGAAAATGAGTAGAAATCTTTATTAATGGATAGAAGGGGGAGGTTACAACCAGCGATTGATTTGATGTCACCAGCTCCAGCATTCATCCTAGCCTCATCACAATAAACATCTCACCAGCAACATATCACTCTAATCAAACACTCAAATGAGAAGCCAACAACATTTCTTTACCAAATTTCTTCCTTCTGAAGCAGTAGGATCTGTGCTCAATTTATAAAGCAATTAAAGGTAGTTTCTCAATCAATGACTTTCTAATAATAGGAAAGAAATGTTCCCAAGCTCAGAGGTGTTAGATGGACACATGGATTCGAAGTTTGACACATATGGACTCTTATAGAAGGTATTGGCCATGTGGACATTCCGGAACAATGAGAATTTTTCTCCCATTTGACCAACACACTCTTGAATGTCGGGAAGTGCTTTGCAGAGCACCCTTGAATGGAGGTAACTACATATGAAAAGCAGTTAGTCCCTTGAGAGACTGCGTTGGTGAGATCATAGGTGATATAACATATACTTCAACCCTTGGAAACCTTGCAATGGAAGTCATGGATGATTTTTTCTTATTCTTTGTCTTAGGGCATGTAGCAACTGAAATGATAGGGGATGATAGACCCTATTTCATTGGTTCTGGGAATGATGTCCATTTTAACCAATTCATTGGGAATGATGCCCAAATTGACCTATAACAACTGCCCCCTAAAGCATGAAGTGAGAATAATAAAAGTATTTTTTGAATGAGATGCTTTATACTGTGATGGGCTGGAACTAAAGTGGAGTGGCGACCTGCATCAATATTACAATACATTACATCATGATATATCCTCTTGATCACAAATTGCTGAGGGAAGGCATTCCCATGCTAAACACATAAACTATCTAATAACATGTACATAGTGCAAAAAATTTTCTACATTGGAATTTTTCACAATACAGACATGCTTACAGATATAGGTCCATGTTCGAATGACGATCTATATGTAACGTCACTGTATAGATGATGTGTACAACAATCCTGAAATCGCAGCCCAGATGGCTGAAACTAGATCCAGGGTCTTCTTATCATGTTCACTCGATTGTTCAGGTACAAGTATAGCGATGTGAATATATGATTTGTAGTCGAACATGGTAAGACATTGTTTGATTACTAGCTAATGATGTGAGTTGTTAACAAACGCGAGAGAACCGCCATTGATGTTAATGGCTCTCAAGGTACTGCAGTACATTTTGTAAGGCGTTAATATATGATTTGATGTCGAACGCCAAACAAAATATTTCGGTCAAAAGTCCAGAAGAGAGGATCTTGTCGATGTTGTAACAAGCCTCATGGTACTGGAAGATGATGTTTCTAAGTGAACTTCCTAGATGATGATTTGACATCGACAGGAAGTCACTTTATTGTGAAATGGGAGTTACTAATTTTGGAGACAAAATGTGACTTGATATAGCAATGTTCAGGGATGATTGTCATGATAATGAAGGTTTATGAGTATTGCAGAAGGATGAGTATTCATTAGATGACTTCTCTTGAACATATCGGCAACACTGAGATGAGTTGGCAGCATTGACCAAAAACTGAAGTGAAGGTATGATGAACCATAGGTATGAATGAATCATTAAGAATATTAACCAACCGAAAAATTCACGATGATGGAGTGAAGTGTCATGTTCAAGAGTGACCTACTATCGTAAAAGTTCTGTTCACTTTCCCAAATTTTCCCCAGTCATTTTTCGACCAGTACCTCTTTATTTTTTAACAAGCTTGAGGAGGATAACATATGCTTGATCTATAATTCAACCCTTAGGGTGAATAATGTATCGCTATTTAATAATTTAACGATTCTAGTGATGAATGAAACTCGATTTTCCATGATTGACAAGCCCATCACTATTTTATGTTTTAACGAGCCTAACGACAGTGACAGCCTAGTATTTTTTCATATTTAGAGAGTTTGAAAATGAGGACAAAAGAAAACTCCATAAGTACTTTTTCGTAAATTTGTCGCTAAGATCCGAAAAAGTGTAAAATAATATCTGAAAGAACCTCCTAGCCATGTTCAACCATGGCATTCCTTTTTCATAAATAATCTATCTCAGTCTGGAAAAGGGTTAAAATTATACTAAGTAGATATCAATTCATTTACATTTACGAGCTCGAAAAGACAAGTGCTCGACAATCTTTTCACATTATCGGAGTCTGAAAAGAACTAAAAGAAGACTCCAGGGGTTCCTTTTTCACTGTTATTGAAGCTTGAAAAAGAGATAAAAATGTGCTTCTAGTCCTTTTTCATTTTTATCAAATCTTGAAAAATAAGGATAAAAGTATGCTTTGTGGTAAAATCATTCTTGAAATAAATCTGCACGACTAATCTTCTCATTAGTTGCAAACATGTTCAGAACAACATCAAATGGATTAATAAAACCTGTTTCATGATAAAAATACAATAAAACCATAGTCACAGTAATAAAAATGATTTGAAAATAAAAACATCCCCACCTTCGGGCTTACAAGGACGAGGTGTGGGACTTGGTTGAAAATTTATTCTTAGCTTTCAATATCCAATTTATGCCTTGTGATAGAAATCGGATGACAGACTCACTAGCCGTGGTAGATAGTAATTTTCCTCCTCCACAGAACTCACTGCTGAGGTATGAAATTGTGGTGCGATAGCATCCCTCCATTCCCAATAATTTCAAACACTAGAAAGTATTTAAATATGAAGAGAAGATCAAATGTTTTATGGGAATGGTAGGATAATTCTACAGTTTGGTAATCGATAAGGGATAAGACTCAAAGCCAGAAGAACTGAAGGCAAGATGGGAAGAGACCATCGTCAGGCATAAATTTCTCCAGCTAAAGGGAAATGTTATTCCCAGGGGTCTAGTACCCATGGAAAGGCTCTTTAACAAAAATTATATCCCTGTTAACTCTCTCAGGTCCCTATATTACTAGTATAGTCCCTTATTTTTGTTAGTGTAACCTCCTTATTGTTATTTTTGTATCCCTGTAACCCCAATATTTTTATTATTGTGCCCTTACATTATTATTCTTAGGTCGGCTAGGATTATATTGCGACCCCATGGATTCCTATATATAGAAGGAGGTTTTTTCATTTGTATCATCCAAGAATTGTTCATTTATGTAATGTAAAGGAGGTTTCCCCCTCAAAGTGGCTTATTTCTAGTGTGTTGATCTCTCTTTTCTTCTATTTTGGGAGTTGGTTTCATAACATTTGGTATCAAAGCTTTGGATTCTAGGGCTTTGGTGCTCCAAAGAGGTCGTCGTGGAATTTTCGCTATAACGTTTTTTCTACGAATGTTCAGAAGCTGAAATTTTTATCACGGCAAGCTAAAATATTGAGAAACATCATGTAAAAATTTCAGATCTTGGTTCACAATATTTTTAGAGATATGATCTATGAAATTTATGGTTTTTTCAGGCTCTTGAATTTCATCGAAAAAAGGTGACCATGGGAAAATTGTCATAACTCTCTCTCTGAGCATCATATTGGAATTCGGTAAGATTTAGCAGCAAGTACACGTACTTTAGTTTCCTATGTATCAATTTCAAAGCCGAAGGAGGAAACAGTGACACGTGGAATGTTGTACAAGTTCACTCTACTGAACTAGTCCATAATTAGGTCATTGTGGGAGATTGGGCATAACTTTTCCTTGAAGAATCCAAATCAGGTTAGATCCATGGCATTCAAAATAAGCTTCAGAGGGATACTACAACGCCAAATTTCAGATATTCAAGATCTGAAATCACATAGATAATTCAGTTTCAACATCGAGCTCCTCAAAAGTAAGAAAAAGGTGTGTATTTTTTTCTTTTCAAATTGCATAAGTCTTGTGTGAAAAAGTAGTTTGAATTGATTCCAAGGGCATATTGTAGAATAGATATCAGTATTGGGTTCTAAAATGCTCCCTAAAAATATTTTAGCACCCATTAAGCCTCCAGAAGGCTCTACTATGACTCATGAAGATGAATAAGTGCAACATGACATATCAAAATTACAAGATCAAGTGCACCAAATGTCGCTCTCACAAAGAACAACAAAAAATGAAAAAAAAGTTTTGAAGAAAGGCATGGAAACTAAGATGGATGGTTTAAAGAAAGGCATAGAAGCTAATATGGATGACATGGAAGCCGACATGGAAGCTAAGATGGATGACATGGAAGAAAAAATGAAAGACAACATGAAAAACATGAAGAATGATCTAAAAGCAGACATGGAAGGTTTGATAAAGTTGATACAAGAAATGTTTCCTAATGGTGAAAACATACTAGTAAAGGAAACTCATGATGAGAATAAAATAAATGTTAATCTTGATTTCATAAACTCTAATGTTGGATGGAAGAACCACCATATTCCAAAGATAGATATGAGGAAGTTTGATGGCAAGGATCCTGTAACATGGATACTACATATGGAGCAATATTTTGATCTCAATAATGTGCAAAACACACAAAAGGTATGCATTGCAACATTACATTTAGAACAAATTACATTTGTATGGGATCGATGGCTTTGCTTCCATAAAAAAATTGTCACTTGGTCAATTTTTATAGAGGAAATGATAGCACATTATGAGAATACAAAGAGAAACACCTTGTTTAGCCAATTAATATATTTCAAACGAATGGGTTCAGTGGTGGAGCACATTGAGGACTTCCAAAATTTGAATATAAGGGTAACTGATATTCCAGAGGAACATAGGATTGATGTCTTGATAGTTATAAAGGATAACATCCAACATGAAGTTCACGTTTGGGAACCTGATTCATTGGAGAAGGCATTCAGGCTGGTGAGAAAAACTGAATGTAAAATTATGGTGACAAGGAAGCCTACCACTCACATCTATAAAGATGGCAGTGTTACCACTCATAGACTTCCCCAACCTACAAGGTTTACACCACAACAATTGGAAGAAAAAAGAACAAAAGGTATTTTCTATAGTTGTGATAGAAAATACACTAAAGGCCATAAGTGTGTTGAGAAGAAATTATTTTACATAGATTGTGAAGAGGAGGAAGAAAATGAACAAGAAGCTTCAAAAGAAGAGGATATACACCAGTAATTAGCCCTCGAAGAAGAAGAAATGAGTCTGACCATGTCGTTTAATGCATTAGTAGGAATTACCACTCCTCAAACTCTCAAGTTAGAAGGACATATCAAGAAGAAAA
The DNA here is from genome assembly GCA_034641835.2 of Pinus albicaulis. NCBI lineage: Eukaryota > Viridiplantae > Streptophyta > Pinopsida > Pinales > Pinaceae > Pinus > Pinus albicaulis. Next base: position 1,031,135,771 of record CM076575.1, on the reverse strand, counting down.
AGTCAATAGTGTTGATTGATTCAGGTAGTACTGATAATTTTATTCATTTTAAGGTAGCCAAGGAATTGAATTGTTTCCTATACCCAGCACCAGAATGTAAAGTGATGGATGCAAATGGAGGAACTATAAATTGCTATATAAAATTCCATAATATCAAGCTAACCATGGGGGAATATATATTGAATAATCCAATGCTTTCCATTCCAATGGGAGGTGCTGATGTTGTACTAGGATTACAATGGTTATAATCTTTCGGGACAATTGCTTTTAATTTTCAAGAAATTTTCTTGAATTTTTTTTCAAAAGGAAAGGAAGTCAAACTACGGGGTATCGCAGGGAAGTCAGGAAAGATAATAAGCTCTAATGTCATGAAAAAGCTTTTGAAGAAAAAAAAATGAGGCGTAATTGCAAAACTATGTTCACTAGAAGTTCCAACATCAAAATCATATATTTCTCCAAATCTCCAAAAATTCTTGGAAAATCATTCCAAGGTGTTTGAAACTCCCAAAGGACTCCCACCTATTCGTGATCATGATCATGCTATTCATTTGATTCAGGAAGTGTTCCTCCAAACACCAGGCCTTACAAATGTGCTTATGTCCAAAAGAGCGAAATTGAACGTATGATTGCAGAAATGTTAGAGGCTGCTATAATTCAACCTAGTCAAAGTTTTTTCTCTGCTCCATTAGTATTGGTGCACAGGAAGGATGGATCATGGCACATGTGTCTAGATTATATGGAGCTCAATAAGCTCACTATTAAATATAAATTTCGCATTCTTGTGATTGATGAATTATTGGATGAATTACATGGAGAAATTTATTTTACCAAGTTGGATCTTCGTTTAGGATATCATCGAATTAGAGTGAAGATTGAAGATATTCTGAAAACAACATTTCGAACTCATGAGGGTCATTATGAATTTTTGGGCATGCCTTTTGGCCTTACCAATGCATCTTCTACATTTCAAGGGTTGATGAAGTCCATTTTGAAACCCTTCCTTAGAAAATTTGTGCTAGTATTTTTTGATGATATAATAATCTACAACAGGTCTTGGAAGCATCATGTTCAACATGTTGACAGGGTGCTCAAACTAGTGGAGGAGAAACAACTATATGCAAGAACATCCAAATGTTTCTTTGGAGTACAAGAGGTGGAATATCTGGGTCATATTGTATCTCACGAGGGTGTTAAGATAGACCCTAACAAAATTAAAGCCATTAAGGAATGGAAATTCCCCACAACCATAAAGAAATTGCGAGGATTTCCCAAGTTGACAGGTTATTCTCACAAGTTTGTTAAGAATTATGGGAGAATAGAAGCACCTCTAACAACATTATTGAAGAAATATGCATTTTCATGGCCTCTTGAAGCAATTAAGGCCTTTGAACATCTTAACGAGGCAATGTGCCTAGAACTAGTATTAGCTATGCCAGACTTCACAAAAACCTTTATTGTGGAATGTGATGTCTCAGGAAATGGAATTGGTGTTGTTATAATGCTAAAAGGAAGACCCATTGCTTTTGAAGGTCATCCAATCAAAGGAAAGTATTTATAGAAATCTATTGATGAGAAGGAAATGTTGGCAATACTACATGCGTTAAATAAATGGCAACCTTACCTAATGGGAAGACACTTCAAGGTAAAAACTGATCATGATAGTATTAAACACTTTTTGGAACAAATACTACCTTCAAAAGAGCAACAGAAATGGGTCACAAAGATGTTGGGTTATGACTTTGAAATCATATACAAAAATGGGAAGCTAAATGTTGTTGCAGATGCATTCTCAAGAAAGGATGAAGAGGTAGAAACATTGCTTTGTGTAATTTCTATTATCCAACCAGATTGGATAACTGAAGAAAGGGATGAATGGAAGAAGGATGAAGAAGTGTGGACACTCATTGAAAATTTGCAGCAAGATGCTAGTACATCTGATACATTTAGTTGGAAAAAGGATTCATTGTGGTACAAAAATCACTTATATATTTGTAATAATTCCCAATGAAAACAAAAGATTATTTTGGAATTGCACACTTCTCCTTTAGAAGGACACTCATGGCTTTTAAACACTTACCATAGGGTGAAGAAATAATTTTTTTAGGATGGCCTTAAATCTGATATTCAAAAGTTTGTGGCGGAATTTTTGGTTTTCCAACAAAATAAAGTTGAGACAATTAAGACCCCGGGTCTTCTACAACATTTATCCATTCCAAGTCAACGTTGGGAGGAGTTTTAAATGGATTTTATCACATTTTTACCTAAGTATGAAGGGAAGAGTGTCATCATGGTGGTAGTTGATAGACTTACCAAGTATGCACATTTTTTCACATTATATCATCCATTTAAAGAAAGTACAGTTGCTAGTGCATTTATTGGAACAATTAAAAAACTACATGGAAACTCAAAGATCATTGTAAGTGACATAGATCCCATTTTTACAGAATTTTTTTGGATGCAATTATTTTCTTATTTGGGTACTCAACTAGCTCATAGTTCATCTTATCATCCTCAATTTGATGGTCAAACTGAGATAGTGAATAAATGTTTGGAAGGATATCTTTGTTTTTTTGTATCTGATAAGAAAACACAATGGGTCAAATGGTTACCTCTCGTTGAATGGTGGTATAACACTTCCTTCCATACTGCAGCAAAAATGACACCATTTATGGCACTTTATGGATATCATCCACCGTCCGTCACATCATATTTAAGAGAAATTTCTAAGGTTCAAGAAGTGGAAGATCACATCGAGCATCAACAAGAAGTTTTCTAACTCCTAAAGGATAACCTAAATTTGGCACAAAATTGAATGAAACAAAATCTAGATCAACATCGTAGTGAGATATTAAGTTTTGATGTAGGAGACTGGGTATTTTTACGGCTACAAACATAGAAAAAAATGTCCTCAAGCAAGCTAAGAAGGATAACAAATTATCTCCAAAGTACTATGGCCTTACAAGGTGTTGCAAAATATTGGTACTATGGCATACAAATTGGAGCTTCCTACTTCTTCATGAGTGCATCCAGTTTTCCATGTTTCATGGTTAAAGAAGGCTACAGGTGAAAAAATTCTAGTTCAAACAATATTGCCAGAACTTGATGAGGAAGGAAAAATCATATTGGAACTTGAAGCAGTCAGAGAAATAAGAACTTGACAGCTATGAAATTGATCAATTTCAAAGTATCTCATCAAGTGGAGGAACTTACCCACTGAAGATTCTACATGAGAGGATGATGTTTTTCTACAGAAGAATCCAAAGCTACTCAAACATTGAGGACAACACTTTTTTGAAGGAGAGGGGCATGTTAGGTTCCTATATTACTAGTATAGTCCCTTATTTTTGTTAGTGTAACCCCCTTATTATTATTGTTGTACTCATGTAACCCCAATATTGTTATTATTGTGCCCTTACATTATTATAGTTAGGCCAACTAGGATTATATTGTGACCCAATTGACTCCTATATATAGAAGGAGGTTTTTTCATTTGTATCATCGAAGAATTTTTCATTTATGTAATGTAAAGGAGGTTTCCCCCTTGAAGTGGATTATTTCTAAGGCGATGATCTCTCTTTTCTTCTATTTTTAGAGTTGGTTTCATAAAAAACTCTCACAATCCAGCACTTGATTAACCGGTGAATGATTTTAATATTAGAACAGAAGAAGACCCAAGGCTTATAAATTTTTCTAAAGGGGTTCCTGAAGAATACAAGAAACAATACTTAAAAATGTCCAGGTCCTATAAATATGTCTTTTCCTGGTCTTATCAATATTGAAAGATGTTTTATGTAGACATTATACATCATAAAATCCCCCTCAAGGAGGATGCCAATCCCCATAAGAAAAATTTAATACAAATCAATCCACTCCTATTGCTTGCCATCGAGAAAGAGATCAAGAAACTACTACAAGAAAAGATCATTGTGCCTCTAAGGTATTCTAAATGGGTAGTTAACCTAGTGCTTGTAAGAAAGAAAAATGACGAGATGAGGATTTCTGTAGACTTTTAGAATTTAAATAGGGAATCGCTCAAAGATAACTACCCTCTACCAAAAATGGATCACAAACTACAGAATTTCATAGGTTCTTCCAGCATGTCCTTGATGGATGGATTCTCAGGATATAACTAGGTGGTAGTGCTCCTAGAGGACCAAAATAAAACAACATTTACTACGTCGTGGATAACATTCATGTATGCCTAGATGACATTTGGCCACATAAACATCGGTGTGACATTTCAGCGAGCCATTGATATTGCTGTTGTTGGGGACTAGGATAAGTTCATGGTAATATATTTATATGATATCACTGTATTCTCAAAGGCAGAGTCAGAACACATCGATCATTAGAAAGGAACCTTCGAAAGATGTTGCAGGTATGGATTGTCCCTAAATCCTCAGAAATCCCCATTTACTTTTGAAGAAGGAAAGTTAATGGGGCATATAGTAACCAGAGAAGGGGTTAAAATGGACTCTCAATGAGTGAAAGTGATAAATGGCATTCCAATACCAAGAAATAAAAAGGAGATATAGGTCTCCTTGGGAAGGATAAATTTCCTAAGGTGGTTTATACCAAACTATGCTTAGATCGTCATAAACATCACAAAGATGTTAAAAAACGATAACGAAGTAAGGTGGGCTACCCAGTCTATAGAATCATTCGTGAAAATCAAACATGATTTTGCGGAGGCGCCAGTCCTGGTTGGTTTGAATTATCCAAATCCATTCCTTATTTTCTCCTTCGCATCACCACAAACAATAGCCGCAGTGTTGTTGCAAAAGATTGACAACGGGCATGAGAAACCTATCACATTCTTCAGTCAAGTGCTTAGAGATGGAGAGCTGAAATGCAACATATTGGAGAAACATGCATATGCATTTATTGAAACCCTGAAGGCCTTCTGGGTGTATATTCTATAATACACTACCATTTCTTATGTACCCACTACAACTGTGAAATAAATTTTGGTGCAGGGCGACAGCGAAGAGAAAAGAGGTAAATGGATAACAAAGATACAGGAATATGAAATGGAAATTAAGCCCGCTATGTTGATCAAGGGCCAGGAACTGGCGAAGATCCTGCCAGAGTCAAATTTTCAGGAATTAGGGATAAATATATCAGTGGTAATTCATGAAGTAGAAGGTGGCAAGGACTTACAATCTAGATAGAGGCCTCCACAAAAAAGACACATGTTAAGTACCTGTTATCCCCTTGGTACAATGACATAGTTGAATATTTGTTAACATTAAGGTGCTCACCTAAGTTTGACAAGATAAAGTACCACACTCTACTACTAAGGTCACAAAATTTCACAGTGGGAAACAGATGGTTGTACTCGAGAGAACCAATGGGGATATTGTTGTTATGTCTAACAGAGTCGGAGACCGAGGAGGTGATAATGGAGTTCCACGGTGGAGTATGCGGTGGGAATTAAAGTTGGCGAGCGACGACTCATAAGATACTCAAGGCCGATTTATTTTGGCCTAAGATATTCAGTGACATTTAAGCTCATGTCAAGGCTTGCGAGAAGTGCCAAATTTTTTCCAAAAAACAGAAATTTGAACCTTTCCCACTCATCCCGATTCATGTGGAAGAACTATTCAAGCAATGGGGAATTGATTTCATTGGTGAAATTCACCTAGCATCCAGTAATAAACACCTGTGGATCCTCACCGCAATGGATTAATTTACAAAGTGGGTAGAGGTTGTGCCAGCAAGAAACTCCACAGATGTGGCGGTGATCCAATTTTTGGAGGAGAATATAATGGCAAGATTCAGATGCCCAAAAAATATAGTAACTGACAATGTCGAGGCCTTCAAATTAGAAATTTTCATAAGATTTTGTTAGAAATAGAACATCTTTCTGGGACACTCAACAAACTATTACCCCCAAGGAAATGAGCTGATAGAGTCATCTAACAAGACCTTGGTAGGAATATTAAAAAAGAAAATCAGTGAGAACTAGAAGAGTTGGAACTTCTTGATGAAATTTGCGCTCTGGGTGAGAAGAATCACAACCAAAAGATCCATAGGAAATTCTCCTTATGAATTGGTATATGGCAGGGTAGCAGTGTTTCAAACACAACTAGCATTACCAATAGTGCAATTTTTGCAGGATAGTGAGGAGGAACCAAATTCCCTCACAAGAAGAATGAACCAGTTGGTTGAGCTCAGCGAGAACATGGAGTAGATAGGAGACTTGGTGCTGAGATGGGATGTTAGAAGATCCAACAAAGGGAAACATAGAAAGTTTGATCCACTTTGGTTTTGACCATTTAGAATTGTGGGAGTCAAAAGAAACAACACCTTCATGCTCAAGAATTTAGAGGGAGATGTAATTGTGATACCTGTCAATGGAAAGTTTCTCAAGTTCTATTTTCAGCACTAACACTAGTACCTTCGGTCCACTGTATATATCCTTCCATTATAAATACTCCATTTTCAATTTTTTCTACTCTCTCCTTTGTTATATCAGCAAAGTGTTTTCAAAAAATAGAATGAATCCATGTGCCCAAGAGAATACAGGACTCTGGTTTGCAAGTTCTCAACGCGCTAATGGTAGCACGTTGTCCCCAAGAGGATCCAATGTTTTTCTATGAATATATAAACATCGTTCCAAGGGATCAAGGAGAAACACCATAGGCTAAGTGAAATCAGGTGGAGAGATCCACAGAGTCAGTAAGCTAATCCATAGGGCACAATGAATAGCAAGAAACGTGTAGTCACTATGCGATTCAAAGGTTAGTTACGTGATTCAAGGATTTATTGGGCGAAGGAAATTCCATAGGCAACCAAACCGCAAGTGTAGGACGAAGTTGACCCCCCTAGAGCTGTCAACATCAACAGATGGACCGACCAATCATAAGTGCTCTAGGGGGAGACACTCTCATCCACCGAGACTCCGTCGACCTGCCGAAAAGCTGGGTGGGGACCACCCCTCCCACTTCAAAGTGAAAGGTAAAAAGGTATGGTAAGGGTTCAAGTATGATTTTGTGCCACACGTCTAGCATGTGGCATCTCAACTACCCGATAAACCTACACAAATCCATGTGTGCTATGTGTCCATCCACTGACGTCCTCTTGACGTCAGCCCTCCAGTTGTCCCCCTCTCTCTCAAAAAAGACTATTTCCTACATGTTTTACTCCTGAACGTTGTTTTTTACTTCCTACATTGTTACCAGTCAAGCACCCGGGTAAAAGCACTAGTCTATGCATCTATTCCCTCACATCACTCTCATCACCTCACATATTTGGTCAGTTCCTTGTTATTTTTCTTTTACAGTGCTTCACTATTATGGTTGATAGGATGAAGAAAACTACCCTTGAGACCCTGCAAGCCCGAGAGGCCAGGAACACCTCCGTTCCTGAGCCACTCATGGACTCCCAAGCCCAGCGTTGTGACCCTATCTACCCTTTCAATTTAGAAAATATAAGGTCTGAGTTCATGGGTTACTAATAGCGGGGTGATGACTTGTCTAGGGTGATAGACTCAAGGTTATATTACCAAATTCCCCCATTATTTAACCATTTTCCCGAGTTCATAACCTGGATCATCGAAGCCTAATTTGAGAAAAATGGTTTCTTTCTCTCTGCATAGGGAAACAAGATACTCAAAATCACCCCCCAGTTAATGTGGAAGGCCCCGTGTTATCCTCCTTCTCACGACTACCTCAATTTCACCGAGGTAACACTCATGTGTCATTTCTCGAACTTTCCCCTCGATATACATAGGTCTCTCCTAGAGCTAATTACTATTTCTCATGTGTATGTTCTACCACACACAAATAATTTTCCTCTTTCTCTCTTCCTCGACACTATTCAACCAATCCTCGCAATTATCTCAGGTATGATGGGGGTAGACAATGCTGGTTGGGTCACTAATGCCTTCCTATGGTTTCTTTAGTTAATGATACAACCAGAGGTTTTGCTTGAAATTAAGGCCTTCTTGGCCTCAGTCATTCAAGCCCATTTCCGAGACCTATCAAGTTCAAGTTGTTTCAGGTATTATTCACTAGTGTTCTATTTTAACCTGTTCACACACGTAAACCAATTTGAAGGCTTATGACTGGACACATTTTCTAAGAAAGGGGATGAGCCAAAAAATGTGTTTGAGTGTACTGTCTTTATTGGAAAACATCCCAGAGGTAGGGGTTACACAAAATTAAGCATGGACTTCATGTCCAGGGCCTATACAATTATACATGGTAACCCTCCACCCAGGGTTTTTCCTGAACATAAAGAGCTTCTCTAGTTCAGTGAGACAGACTGCGTAGGTGACTAGTAATTTTTCAAGAATCAGACTGAAATTAGGGTTTATGGTTCTGATCTCCTTCCTTTCCATTTGAAAACATTCATGCCCATGATAATGTTCACCCTCGAGTTCATTAGGAAAGTCGTGAGTGCATACCAAACTCATTTTGTGCCCGCGAAGAAGGGTTATATCTTAAATCTCATGAACATATTAGGTGTATTTACCATCAATTCAAGGCATGAATTCCCTCTAGCTGAGGATCTAATTCAGAATATGAACTTCCTGTAGGGAGACATATGGAATTGTGACCCTGACGGAGTCATTGTAAAAAGGAGGAATAATATTAAGTCTTCAACATATGAACATGATCCAAGACTCCATGTTTAATGGAAATCTATCTCTGACTCATGGCCTTTGGATACAGAGATGGAGGTTGAATCCCCAAAAATAGAGGAAAGTTCCAAAGGAGACAGTGCGCAAAATGAGGAAGAAGCTCGGGATCAAAAAAGATACTAGCACATAGTAGATTTCATGGAGGTAGAAGAATAGGGCCACGTCAGCAAAAATCATATAACAGAAGGAATTAAAGGACAGGTCATAGAACAGCCTGAAGAAGTGGTCCCTCTTTATATAGATTGAGGTGATGACAAGCTGGGGTTTCAGGTCTCTTTGGAAACAACTTCCTCACAAGTGCCTTCATCCTACTCACACATAGTCACTCCAGGAGAGGGTCTTTCAAAAAAAGACACATGTTCAGGAATGGAGTGGCCTTTAGGATAAAATATTAAGGAGAAGAATCAGTCGACCAGAGAGAAGCTAAAGGTAGAACTGGGCCAGTATGTTGATAAACACCACATGAGGTTGTTGGCGGCTTTAGATGATAGAATGATCAATTAGTGGTGGCAGTACAACATTCAACCTCTCATCCCCTTCCCCTTAGATCCAAACACAAAGCTCTGGAGAGGATCCTTGATTTATCCTCTATCACGTTACCAAACAAGTTAAACCTCCATAAATCAATTGGGGAAATGCTTCACAACAAAGTATTGAAGCACACCCTAGCATTGGAAAAGGCTCATAATCTGTTGGATAAGATGGAAATGACTCTCAAAAGGGAGAGGGAAAACTCCAAAGCTTTCTCAAAGAAACTCGTTGAATATAAGACTATGATAAAGGGAAATGGACTTGACCAAGAGACCACCATGCAGATTCATCTTAGAAAGATAGAGTTAGAAGTACAAGAGTTACGATAAAAGTTGAATATCCCCGGCTTAGAACATATTCAGATGGTTGAGCTCACTCAAGTTGAGAAAGAGAAAGAAGCCCTCTCAGAGATACTCCTCCAGAAGAGCGATGAGATAGTGGATTTGAAAAGGATATTGGCTGAGCTGCAATAGTTACAACATAGTCACGTCTGCCTAATTCCAATACCGGAAGACCCCCAAAACCCCTCAAATCAATTGACTAAGGAATTAGTCGAGCTGAAGGTATTAGAGGATGAAACTCTGATGGTGCGTAGATACTTGGAGGAGGAAAAGAGCTCCTTGACTGAAAAAGGAAAAAAATATCATCTCTACAAAAGGAGATTGATGCGGCTCGAAGGGAGACTTAGGATCTGAACAATTCAATCAAGGATCTGAAGGCTCAACTCAAAGGTAATATGTCTTTAGTAGAGGCTAGGTAGATGCACTGGGGTGAGATAATGAAGGAGGTAAAGGATTAATGGGAATACATTACTTTGGCTAACGACAATAAAAGCATTTTCCGTGACTATAAGGCTTAATTGGACGTTGGTTGATGCAAGGGAAACAAGAATGTGTTGATCGCGTGGGGTTATATTGAGTTTATCAATGAAATCCACACCAAGGAGTTAGGAATGCGTGGAGTGGTGGATCCTTTCGGGACATTGATGGACATTATGAGGATGATAAAGAGAGAAGGCGCTAGAGCCAAGACTGTCGGTTGTTTGGGAATAGTTGCCAGAGGAGTGGAGGTTTTCGGCAGTGAGTGAAAAAAAGTCATTGAGGCAGGATTTTCAGCTTGTTTGGATTCATTAGGCGTATTGATCCCCTGGGAAACCTATGAAAATAATATGGTGGAGATCAAGAGTAAGGCTAACTTAGCTAAGGAGAAAACGTCTCGACTAAAAGCTAAAACCGTAGTGGCATCTCTCCAAAAGGAATTTATATTATTGGCCAAGGTAAGGAAATTTTTCTCAGCCAACCTAGACTACTCTGAGCTGACTCATCACCACGCCTTATTCGATCTTTTCAGCATGATTCCACTGCCATGAGAAATCATGTGGTATATATGCTACAAGTACGTAGATACGCCAGTAGTGTCTACGTCACAACCGAGAGTGCCTATGTCATCCCATCACTCTGGCTCATCATCCAGTCCTTTGCAACCATGTCCCTCAGGACCTTCTGCCACCCCTTGCTGCAACATATAGACATCTAAGGATTTGTACCAAGTGGCCGGCAAATGTTTTGGTTCCTTTTTACTTTTATTGTTACTATGTTTAGATAGTGAAATCATGATTTCACTGCAGATATTTTAGTTTTTTTTTCTATCAGAAGAGTGATGCTTATAACACACTCCAGTTTTGATCATAATGTATGTACAGAAATATCAAGAAATAATATTGGGAGAAAGGCCCGTAGAAAAACTCTATAAGAAGGAATTTCAAACATGAACAAAAGGTTATTAATTTTGTTAATTTTTTTGTCATACCCATGATTTGTCATGTAAAACTTGTTTTGTGCTCTTGTTAGGTCCCTATATTACTAGTATAGTCCATTATTGTTGTTAGTGTAACCCCCTTATTGTTATTATTGTACCCTTGTAACCCCCATATTGTTATTATGGTGCCCTTAACTTATTATCGTTAGGTCGGCTAAGATTACATTGTGGCCCCACTAGGATTACATTGTGGCCCTATGGACTCCTATATATATAAAGGAGGTTTTGTAATTTGTATCATCCAAGAATTGTTCATTCATGTAATGTATTGGAGGTTTCCCCCTCGAAGTGGCTTATTTCTAAGGCGTTGATATCTCTTTTCTTCTATTTCTGGAGCTGGTTTCACAACATTTCATATCAGAGGTTTGGATTCTAGGGTTTCGCTGCCCCAAACATGTCATCGTGGAATTTTCATTATAAATTTTTTTCTACGAAGGTTTAGAAGCTGAAATTTTGAGAGTGTGAATCAGAAATCCTGAGGAACATCGTCGCAAAATTTCAAAGCTTGGTTCGCAATATTTTCGGAGATATGGTCTGTGGAAGTTAGGGCTTTTTGCAGGCTCCTGAATTTAACCTAAACAGGTCATCGCGGAATTTGCACTATAACGTTTGTTCTACGAAGTTTCAGAAGCTGAAATTTTTAGAGAGAAAAGCCAAAATCCTGAGGAACATCTTCGAAAAATTTTAGAGCTTGGTTCACAACATGTTTGGAGATATGAACTGTGGAAATTAGGTCTTTTTTCAGGATCCCGAATTTCATTTCAAAGAGATTATCGTGGAAAACCTTCATAACTCTCTCTCTGAGCATAAAATTGGAATTATGCAAAAAGTGGCAGCAAACAGATGGACTGTAGTTTATTTTATGTAAATTTCAGAGCCAAAGGAGGAAACAGTGACACGTGGCAAGTCGTACAAGTGCGCTATACTGAACCAGTCCATAATTGGGTCATTGTGGGAGATTGGACATAACTTTTCCTTGAAGAATCTAAATTAGGTTAGACCTGTGGCATTCGAAAGAAGATTCAGAGGGTGACTACAGGACCAAATTCAGATATTGAAGATCCAAAAACAGAGAGATAATTCAGTTTCAATATCGAGCTCCTCAAAATCAAGAAAAAGGTGTGTATTTTTTTTCAAATTGCATAAGTCTTGTTTGAAAAATCAGTTCTAGTTGATTCCAAAGTCCTATTAAGAATAGCTATTAGTATTGGGTTCTAAAATGCTCCTAAAAATAATTCAACACCCATTAAGCCTTCATAAGGCTCTACTATGACTCATGAAGATGAAGAAATGCAACATGAAATATCAAAAGTCCATGAGAAAGTGCACCAAATTTCGCTATCTCAAAGAGCAACAAAAAATGAAATGGATGGTTTGAAGAAAAGCTTGGAAGCTAAGATGAATGGTTTGGAAGCTAAGATGGATGGCATAGAAGTTGGCATGGAAGCTAAGATGGATGACATGGAAGCTAAAATGGAAAACATGAAGAATGATCTAAAAATAGACATGGAAGGTTTGACAAAGTTGATACAACAAATTTTTCCTAATGGTGAAAAGATAGTAGAGGAAACTAATGATGAGAACAAAATAAATGATAATCGTGATTTCATAAACTCTAATGTTGGCAGGAAGAACCACCATATTCCAAATATGGATATGAGGAAGTTTGATGGCAAGGATCCCGTAACATGGATACTATAGATGGAGCAATATTTTGATCTCAATAATGTGCAAAACACACAAAACGTATGCATTGCAACTTTACATCTAGAAAAAAATACATTTGTATGGTATCGATGGCTTTGATCCCATCAAAAAATTGTCACTTTGTCAATTTTTATGGAGGAAATGATAGCACATTATGAGGATACAAAGAGCAACACATTCTTTAGTCAATTGATAAATCTCAAACAAAAGGGTTTAGTGGGGGAGCACACTGAGGACTTCCAAAAATTGAATATAAGGGTAACTGATATTCCATAGGAACACATGATTAATCTCTTCATAAGTACTTTAAAGGATAACATCCAACTTGAATTTCACATTTTGGAACCTGATTACTTAGAGAAGGCATTCAGGTTGGAAAGAAAAATTGAATGTAAAATTATGGCGACAAGGAAGCCTACCACTCACGTCTATAAAGAGGGAAGTGTTGCTACTCCTAGATTTCAAAAACCTACAAGGTTGACACCACAACAATTGGAAGAAAGAAGAGCAAAAGGGATTTTCTACAGTTGTGATAGCAAATACACTAAAGGTCATAAGTGTGCTGAGAAGAAATTATTTTACATAGATTGTGAAGAGGAAGAAGAAAATGAACAAGAAGAAGATATACACCTGGAACCAACCCTAGAAGAGGAAGAAATGAGTCTGACCATATCGTGTAATGCATTGGCAGGAATTACCACTCTTCAAACTTTCAAGATAGAAGGATATATCAAGAAGAAAAAGGTAATAGTGTTGATTGATTCAGGTAGGACCCATAATTTTATTCATTGTAAGGTAGCCAAGGAATTGAATTGTTTCCTATACCTAGCACTAGAATGTCAAGTGATGGTTGCAAATGGAGGAACTATAAATTGCTCTGGAAAATGCCATAATATCAAGCTATCCATGGGGGAATATGTATTGAATAGTCCAATGCTTTCCATCCCAATGGGAGGTGTTGATGTCATACTAGGAGCACAATGGTTACAATCTTTGAGGACAGTAGCTTTTAATTTTCAAGAAATTTTCTTGAAATTTTTTTCAGAAGGAAAGGAAATCAAATTACGGGGTATCACAGGGAAGCCAGGAAGGATAATAAGCTCTAATGTCATGACAAAGATTCTGAAGAAAGAACAACGAGGCGTAATTGCACAATTATGGTCACTAGAAGTTCCAACATCAAAATCATCTATTTCTCCATATCTCAAAAGAGTCTTGGACAATCATTCCAATGTGTTTAATACTCCCAAAGGACTCCCACCTGTTTTTGATCATGATCATGCTATTCATTTGATTCCAGGAAGTGTTCCTCCAAACATCCGACCTTACAGATATCCTTATGTCCAAAAGAGTGAAATTGAATGTATGATTGTAGAAATGTTAGAGGTTGGTATAATTCAACCTAGTCAAAGTTATTTCTCTACTCCTGTAGTATTGGTACACAAGAAGGATGGATCATGGCGCATGTGTCCCGATTATAGGGAGCTCAATAAGCTCACCATTAAAGATAAATTTCCCATTCCCGTGATTAATGAATTATTGGATGAATTACATGGAGAAATTTATTTTACCAAGTTGGATCTTCGTTCAGGATATCATCAAATTAGAATGAAGACTGAAGATATTCCAAAAACAACATTTCGAACTCATGAGGGTCACTATGAATTTTTGGTCATGCCTTTTGGCCTTACCAATGCACCTTCTACATTTCAAGGGTTGATGAATTCCATTTTCAAACCCTTCCTTAGAAAATTTGTGCTAGTATTTTTTGATGATATACTAATCTACAACAGGTCTTGGAAGTATCATGTTCAACATGTTGACAGGGTGCTCAAACTATTGCAGGAGAAACAATTATATGCAAAAACATCCAAATGTTTCTTTGGAGTACAAGAGGTGGAATATCTGGGTCATATTGTATCTCACGAGGGTGTTAAAGTAGACCCTAACAAAATTAAAGCCATTAAGGAATTGAAAGTCCCCACAACCATAAAGCAGTTGCGAGGATTTCTTGAGTTAACAGGGTATTATCGCAAGTTTGTTAAGAATTATGGGAGAATAGCAGCACCTCTAACAACATTATTGAAGAAAGATGCATTTTCATGGACTCCCGAAGCAACTAAGGCCTTTGAACATCTTAAAGAGGCAATGTGCCTAGCACCGGTCTTAGCTACGCCAGACTTCACAAAAACCTTTATTGTGGAATGTGATGCCTCAGAAAATGGAATTGGTGTTGTTTTAATGCAGGAAGGAAGACCCATTGCTTTTGAAAGTCGTCCAATCAAAGGAAAGTATTTACAAAAACCTATTTATGAGAAGGAAATGTTAGCAATACCGCATGCACTAAAGAAATGGCGAACTTACCTAATGGGAAGACACTTCAAGGTAAAAACTGATCATGATAGTCTTAAACACTTTTTGGAACAAAGACTATCTTCAGAAGAGCAACAAAAGTGGGTCACAAAGATGTTGGGTTATGACTTTGAAATAATCTACAAAAAAGGAAAGCTTAATGTTGTTGCAGATGCACTCTCAAGAAAGAATGAAGAGGTGGAATCATTGCTTTATGCCATTTCTATTATCCAACCAGATTGGATAACCGAAGCAAGAGATGAATGGAAGAAGGACAAAGATGTATGGACACTCATTCAAAAGTTGCAGCAAGATCCTAGTACATCTGATACATTTAGTTGGAAAAAAGATTCCTTATGGTACAAAGATCGCTTATATCTTTGTAAGAATTCCCAACTAAAACAAAAGATTCTTCTGGAATTGCACACTTCTCCTTTAGGAGGACACTCAGGATTTTTAAAAACTTACCACATGGTGAAGAAAGAATTTTTTTTGGGATGGCCTTAAATCTGATATTCAAAAGTTTGTGGCGGAATGTTTGGTTTTCCAATAGAATAAAGTGGAAACAATTAAGACCCCAGGACTTCTACAACCTTTATCCATTCCAAGTCAACGTTGGGAGGAGATTTCAATGGATTTTATCACAGGTTTACCTAAGTCCGAAGGAAAGAGTGTCATCATGGTAGTAGTTGATAGACTTACCAAGTATGCACACTTTTGTGCATTATCTCATCCATTTAAAGCAAGTACAGTTGCTACTACATTTATGGACACAATTCAAAAGCTACATGGAAAACCAAGGGTTATTGTGAGTGACAGAGATCCCATTTTTATTGGAAATTTTTGGACGGAGTTATTTTCTTGTTTGGGTACTCAATTAGCTCATAGCTCATCTTATCATCCTCAATCTGATGGTCAAACTGAGATAGTAAATAAATTTTTGGAAGGATATCTTCGTTGTTTTGTATCTGATAAACAAACACAATGGGTCAAGTGGTTACCTCTCGCTAAATGGTGGTATAACACTTCCTTCCATACTGCAGCAAAAATGACCCCATTTATAGCACTTTATGGATATCATCCACCATCCATCACATCATCTTTAAGAGAAAATTCGAAGGTTCAAGCAGTGGAAGATCACATCGAGCATCAACAAGAAGTTCTCCAACTCTTAAAGGATAACCCGAATTTGGCACAAAATCGAATGAAACAACAGGCAGATCAACATCGCAGCGAGAGAAGTTTTGATGTAGGAGATTGGGTATTTTTACGGCTACAACCATACAAACAAATGTCCCTCAAGTAAGCTAAGAAGAATAATAAATTATCGCCAAAGTACTATGGTCCCGTTGACGTGTTGAGGCCTCAAAATCGCTGCATCGCTGCTACAACATTGGGGGATAATCCCCCGGTCCGGACCTTAATACAACTCCTTTTCCGTTTATGATAGTGGCTCCGAATGGTTTAACTAGGTCCAGTTACCTTTTCCCTATCGCTATTGGTTTACGATGTATCCTTAAATACCAATAGACAGGGATATCAGATCAATTCTTCTTGCTGATCAGGCAAGAGAATGACCTTTAAGCTGATTTGGGTTCAGCCAAACCACAACTAAGATTTTGCCTCTTTGAGAAGAGGACTTAAAAGAATGAAACTGAATTAATCACGTAATGTCCATTTGACATAATGTTACCAACTGAAGAAGAACCTTATCCAATCGATAGATGAAAATCTAACCCAATCAAGAGCAAGATAATTTAAATAATGAGAATTAAAATATGTCTAGTTTTAAATTAATGTTAAGCTAACGAAGAAATTCAATTAGCTCACATTTGTGAGTACCAAAACACATTCTATTGAGACCATTTGACTAAAATAATAAATCAACAACACTCCGGAAGAAATTCATAAAAATGATATTGATTATTATTTCAATCAAACTAATAATTAAACAATAACATGTGGAAGAAATTCACAACACATTACTATTTAATAAATTAGTATTATAAGACAGATTTCTGAGTAATGGTTACTGAGAAATCAGAGTTTAATTCATAAGAGTAGAGATACTTAACAATTTGAGACAAATTATCCATATCAACAGAAATGCCAAAACATGAATAAAGTGAAACAACAATTTTATTAAAATAAAAATGAAACTGGTATTTGATACAGAAATGCCAAAAATACCAGTTAATTGAATCCGCTTCTCTGATCCTGGTCTCTAACAATACTTTACATTACTTGAATTTCTGTTTTCAAAACTAGAGCTGCAGAAATGCAAACTCTGCCCATCATGCATAATACAAGAAATAAAGCATAAACCCTCAATAATGTTCAGATCTAAAACTTTCTCTCCCCCCCATCTACAACTCTAAATTCCTATAACAGAAATGCTTTAGAAGTCTGGAATTGCAGAGGAGAGCAACCTATTTTACATTTTGCAATCTGCAATTTATAATCCTCCCAAAAGTATTTTTAGAAGAGAGTTTGTTGAAGAAAAATCTGTCCAATCCAACTTTAATTGCTCAAAAATTTCAATCTTTAATTGCTGGAGTCTTCTCATTGATTGAAATTTTTTTCCTCAATATCCCTTCTATTGTTTTTTCCTGCAAAAAGAAATTAAAATGAATTAAGATGCAACAATAAAATCCAAATATTATTAAAACAAATCTAATCAAATTCTATTTAAATAAATAAAAAGGAAATTTGAGCTTCTTATTAATACTCATAGCAATCTTAATTAACCAAGGATAATATTGATGCATGAATCTGCAATTAGAAGAGGCTCGACAAATGAAAATGAAGAAAACAAAACTCAGAAAATTGATTTTATTTTTAGAAATTTGGAGCTTGATCTTCTGCCTGATTTTTGACCCAATAAATGATGAAATATGTTATTGAAACCTCCTCAGAAATGTTCTCCTTGATTTTCTCTTTCCAATGAGCCATCCCGGGCCTCATTTGGCTAAGTAAATCTCAATTTATTAGCCTCCAAAGTTGATAAGTCAAATCTGGAACTTTGTTGCTGGGCTAAAAAAAATAAGAATTTAGTTAAAATCTAATCCTAAATTAGCCTATAATTAACTAATAATTAATTCTAATTTAATTATTAACTAACTAACAACAATTCCATTACAAAATTAAATTAATATGCAAATGATTCGAAAAAGTTAATTAAATATAATTAATATTATAATTCAAATTATATTAAAATTACAATAAAAATTATAATTATAATATAATTATTATAATATAAAAATATAAAAATTAATTTACAAACCATTGGAATCAATCCATACGCATAATCCATTAAACAAACCATTGAAATCAATCCACACTTTATTAATTCATCCATGTGAGTTTGTGGAGGGGTATGGTGAGTGGAGTGTGAGGTGAGGGTGACGTGAGGGTGAATGAGGTGGAGGTACGGGAGGCATAAGGGATGAAACAATTAAAAAAAAAAAAACTTTATATTAAAAACTTTTAACACAACGCATATCACAAGAACCTTGGATCGGGGTTTTTCAAATATGCATGTTCTAAAAATTGCGATGGATCCGAAATTGTGATATTGCGATATGCGATGAATCCAAAATTGCGAAATTGCGATATGCGATGGATCCAAAATTGCAAAATTGCGATATTGCGATATTGCGATATGCGATGGATCCGAAATTTGCGATTTGCGATCTGCGACGAATCTGAAATTTGCGATCTGCGATCTGCGACAAACCCGATGAAATTTTTTTATTTTTATTTTTATTTTTATTTTATTTTTTGTATTTTTAATATATATTTTTTAATATTAAGTTTTTCTAAACTACAGCGACTCTGAAAATAAATAAAAAGAATAAAAATAGCATTTTTAACCCAGACTTAGATAAATGATGGGACTTTAAAAGAGTACAATTTTTAAACCAGTTGACTAAATGAGGTAAAACAAGCGTCAATGAGAAGCTTATAAAAAATCAATTTTAACAAAGCAATCGAAACAAGAATCCAAAGAAAATGAAAAATTAACAATCGTGTAGGATAATTTAATAAATAAAAATCCTAAAAGACGTTTAGCAAAAAATTTATAGAAAGGGTCCCCATTATTTGAAGTGAACAAGTCAAAAAATGGAGGGGTTGTGTTTTACCACAACAATGACGACACATGGGAGAAGAACCAGTTATCTCTGTTTGATATGAATAAGATTTTCCTAAAATTCAAGTAAAAATAATTAAAGAAAAGAGAATTATGCTTAAAATGCTTGACTAGGTTCATTAGTCTGAATAAAAGAAAGAATCATCTAACTGTAATTTTTCTTAAAATTCCTCATAAATTAAAATATTTCAAAACTCTATATCAGTCCTTAATTATTTGTAGAGATAAAGCAGGGGTCACTTTACAGCTTAGCTTTTTAAAATATACTCATTTGTCACAGGTAGAGCCACTGTTGCCAGAAAACATCTATAGTCTCGACAGGGTTACCTTTTAATCACCAATGATTCAGAATCCCATCTCTTTAAGAATTATTGACCTAGAGATAAATCCATTATTATTATTATTATTACTTTTTTTTTTTTTTTAAAATAATTATAAATCTTAAAAGTCATTGTCCTGGTTTGGTAGCCAGATAGTTGACAATGCCATTCACTGGTTATAATTGGACTGAACAAGCTGGCTCGTGATGAGACCCCTTGTCTTATAATTGTTTGCAATCATAAGCCATTACCCTGGTTTGTTTGGCAGTGTTGGTAATGTCAGCCTATTTTTCCCCTATGATCATGGTAAGCAGGCTCATGATGAGACCTCTTATCTTTTAAGTTTAAATATATCTCCGGATTATACTCTAGAAAAATAAGACTATTCGGGACAGGGAGAATCATTGACTCCTTAAGAGTTAAGAATGACAATTTCAGAGTTAAAAGGTGCTTTGCTGTAAAGTGTCTTTACTTGGTTAAAAATAACTTTTCTTTACTGATAATAGAACTTTGAAAGATCTTAATAAAATATTGAAATCTCAAAATGATTACAATTTTGATGAAAAATAAATTTCTCCAGATTTTATGATACTTTGTTAACTTTTCTAAATTGGTAATATCTTCCTTAAGTATGTCTACCTTTATAATAAGAAAATCAAACTTTACTAAGAGATTTAAGAAAAAGTTAATAGATGACTATTAACAATTTTTCTCCATGTATGCTGACCATAGTTAGGTAACAATAAGGCCTTCCATATAAATCATGGCAAAGTCACCAAAATCAAAACTGAGAATCAAAGGAAAAGAATTCTTATGCTAAAATAAGAAAGAAACTAACAAAATTTAAAGATGAAGAAAATTTAAAAATGGAAAGGAAAATCCAAGTTTCGCAAGATAAACTCAAACAATAATGTTTATACTAATGTCTCAACAATATGAAGAAATAAAATAATCGTGTAATCAATCCTTCTTATGTCGAGATTTAGAAAATTCATACTTTGCAGGGTTGTAAGTGTTTTAGGCTTTTTAGATAGCAGTGATGATAAAATTCGGCCACAATGAAAAATTTCTGTCTGATTTCAATCTTTTTGTTTCCAAGCATCATCTTAATCATTTTCTAATAAAAAGGAATGCTTAAAGAAACAGATTAAAGGTTCAGAAACTTCCTAGTGCAGTTGTTTCAATGAGGATTATCGCTACTTCTTGAAATTAAGCCAGGAGAAGAGTATGGAGTTCGAAAATATGATCCGGCAAAGGATTGGAAGCTTTTATGAAGAGCTGCAAAACAGATTCATGTATCAGAAAAACAAAACTGAAACTAAAGTAACGAAATGGAAATTAATGAAAGTGGGTACATGAATCTTACCATTGGATAATTGCTTTTGATCTTACCTAAAAGGTATCAGTTTCTCCAAACTAGCTGACTTCTTATTTTAATTAACATTAAAAACATGAAGAAGTCAAACTAACCAAAATCCTATAACCCAAAATCATTATTTATTTTATCTAAACTAAAGCAAGCAGTAAAATGTAAAAATGGAATGCTTAGTGCTCAAGGGAATTGAAATTAAAAGAAATGCATCAGAAATGAGAATGCGAATTTGCAGTAACGAATGTCTCTCAAAATATTATAAGTTTCATATAAACTCCATGATTTTATAAATTGTCCAGAATCAAGACCAAATCCAAGATAATAAAATTAAAATATGAAGATAGAGATGTCTTGAATTCCATATTTAATTATGGAATTATATATTTAAAACTGAAATATATGAGAAATCGAAATGATTTGAATATGCCGCAAATTTATCATCGGCTGCTTTCTTACCATAGTGGTTACCCAAGCTCGCTTTTAAAATAACACATCGCCGTATTGGATGATTCGCATCACACGTTTCTTCATCATGCAAGACTTCACCTTTGTTGCTATGCCATATATCGATTAAGTGTTAATGGCTTAGAGGCATGCATTGAAAAATATCACACCGGAGATTGCAATGGCATATGAGTGAGGTAATACATCAAAGATCTTTTATGAACAATTTTTTATCAAAACTGCTAAGAGCTACTTCCGATGAAATCTTATGATATTGTTTTTAATTTCGATTGGGTTTCCCAAATGAATAAAAACAAAGTTAAAGAATGCTCGAATTCTAATGAATCTCAAATAAAATTTCCTTGAACCTGTTGCAAATTTTAAAATGGGTTTGCTGCTTACTTCAAGTTTTGAAAAAAAAATGAAAACCTGCAATTAAAACAGAAAAAGTATCAAAAATAAACTAAAGAAAAGATAAACTAATAATAGATGAAAATGAATTTGTAAATGCATACCTGGAAGGAAATTGTCTGTAGATTTTACCTCATGAATCTTCAAATTCTTCCTTCGATTTATCAAAATTCTGACTTTGTTCAAAATCATCTTATTATTTATTCTAAATCAGAGTGAGCAACCAGCCTAAATAAAATATGTTTATTCATGTTCAGGAAATATAAAATTTACCAGAAATAAATATGAAACTATGCTTCCTTTTTGAATTGCAACAACAATTTATTACCTCTGCACATTCCGAATTAACTTGAGAAAAATCTGTATTGTTATAGTGACTGTTCAATAATGCCTTTAGTAAATGAATATGATGCGTATTAAAACATCAGATAATAAACTAAAGGTCCGAATGGGATAAAGCCACTAATTGTGGAAAAATGTCAAAACAGATTTGAATGTGTGCACACAGCAAAATGGACATCCTAAAGGTCAACTTAACAAATTTCGAGGAAGATAGTATGAACTTCATATGATTACCACGAAAGGTTAGACTGACTAATAATGATTGAGTCAGAATTAAGCTTATCATAGACAGTCATACATTTCATGGGATAGTGAGATCATGAAGCTTTTATATCCTCAAAACCTTTATCATATAAATTTTAAAAGAAAATCTTAGAAGGAAATCCCGAAATTAAGAAAAGTGGCTTTGAGGTGATTGATGCCAAGTGCAACCTTAATTGAATTTAATCAAGACATTATTCAAAATAGACAGAGTAGAGGTATTGCTGTAAGAAATTTAAAAAGGAAAGCAAGAATTAAAATTTTCTGATTGGGAGAAAATGTTTTCACTGAACATGTATGAAAATGGCTGATTGCTTTGTTTTATTTTTAATCTACAGAATTGTTGAAAATAAATTAACTACGTTAAATTTACTCCTATTCTAACCATATACATGAAAAATGACTAGGTATAGTCATATTTCCAGTGTAACCATTTTCTCATTTTAATTCCTGCATGTATGTACAATTCAAATGTTAGTAATAAAAATAGAAATCTTATTGAACTAAGAAAATTAAATCTGAAATCAAAATGTACAATTATTGTTAGAAGCTTATCTAAAATCTCTTTCTCATGAAATTTTCTTTCCAATTGAATACCAATTGGATCATAGAAATCCGGATGAATTTCTTTTAAGGAATGGGAAATATTCAAAGAAAGAGATAACAAGCCAGATTGTAGATGTGAGCTTTTAGATTCAAAGTCCTGGAAAAAACTGTTAGTGTTATGTGTAAATGTTAAGTTATTGACAATCTTCCATGAAGGAAATTTTTCCAAATATTTTTCAAATGAATTAATGAAAAATGGATGAAAATCTTTTAAATGAAATGGAAAATTATTAATTAAATTGGATTGCTGGAAAATTTCTAAAAATACATTATCTTGTTGATATTGCCTTTGAGAAGATAGAAGCTTTTGATAAAACATTAGCATTGATTGAAATTGAAATTGAAATAGCTTTTTATGCTTTTGATTATAATATAAAACTTCAATTTTCCAACAGGGCAATGTATCAATTAAATGTTTGATAATAAAGTGGTCAATATGCCAGCATAATGTATCAAAAATCTGAAAAATAAAATCTGAAAATAAATCTGATTTAATACAAAATAATTGAGGAAACAAAAATAAAATGAAATCACTATTGTTACAACTAATGTTACAGCACAATTGGGATTGTTTTGAAATAATTTCTTTTTCACAAAGATTAGCCAGAATTATGGAATTTGAGTAATTTTGAATTCCAACTTGTGAATTAGAAAGAGATTTATGATTATGAACAGGAATGAAAGCTTGATCATGATATGAATCATAAATTGGAATATTTTCTCGAATAGTGAAATCATGAAGATGATTATCTGCTTTAGAATGAGGATTGGTTGGAATAATTTCTAAATTAAAATGTCTCTCATTCTCAGATGTTATTTGAAGTTTCTGATGATAATTTTCTCGAGAAAAATCAACATCTTCAATGTCAGAGTAATTATCATAAATGACTTCACAAGATTCTCTAGAATTCCCTTCAATTTCATCCAGTATATCAAAACAAGAAGGAACAAGAATTTTATGTTCATTAATGGCAAAAGAATGATCATTAATTGCTTCTCTATCTTGATAAAAATTTAATGGTAATTCATTTAGATCAGCCTCTGTATTTTCTGAAATATCATTAACACCAAGAGGGGAAAAATTACCATCATTAAAAATATCAGGATAAAGGGAAAAATGTGAATCTGAAATAATGCATTTAAAAATGTCCCTGTTTGAGAACTCTTGTGCATTATGATCATTGTAAATTTTAGATTCCAGATCATTCCTTTGCGTGCGCATGCTTTCTTGAAGAAGACTGCTTTGCTGCCCTGATTTCGGCATTTGTTCACCATGAAAAAATTCAGAAATTTGTACAGCAGTTTGCATTTTATTATTTACTTTGATTGTTGCTTGCACTTGCTGATTTGCAATCTGATTTTCTGAATTTAATGCAGAGAAACTTTCAGATTCCAATGCAGGTCTTTCTCCAAAATTGCTGTTGTTGTTTTCTTGCATTTGATTAGAAATATTTTCCAAGCTTTGTGAAACCTCTTCATCACAATTTATTTGCGCATCCATATTGGAATTCTCATTTATATTGGAAGGGGATGGAACAAAGCTTGAACTAATTTCATATGGATCGGTAATAGGAGGAAGAGAATAATTATGTTCAAACCAATCTAGTGATTCTTCTTTCATAGGTTGATCTTTGACATTAAATTTTAAACAATTTAGATAAAGTCGAATATTAAAATCTCTAACAAACTCATTTTCATTTCGAAGATATTCAATTTCATCACATACCTGATCATAATCATAGTGGTCAAATTTACAAACGAAAATTGTAACAAATTGATCCCAGCTGTGAATTGAGGCAACCGGAAGAGTTCTACACCAGTTTCTGGCTTTTGCCGCAAATGTGAGAGTAAAAAGTCTGCATAAGATGCCTTCATCAATTCCTTGAAAATCATAATTTGAAACATTTTGAATAAATTGAAGGACATGATTAAAAGCAGAAGAATTTCTCTTACCATTGAATTTTACCTGAGACAACAGTCTTACCACTTCGGGTGGAATATTGGAAGATGCACGTCCATGTATACAACTCCAAATTGGAAGTTTTAAAGGAGCCATTGTAATAAAAATGAAATTTTAGAATTCAAAGACTCCAAAGTAAAACAAATCTCAGGCCCTCCTTCTAGCGCCAAAAATGTTGAGGCCTCGAAAATCGCTGCTACAACATTGGGGGATAACCACCCGGTCCGGACCTTAATACAACTCCTTTTCCGTTTATGATAGTGGCTCCGACTGGTTTAACTAGGTCCATTTACCTTTTCCCTATCACTATTGGTTTACGATGTATCGTTAACTACCAATAGACAGGGATATCAGATCAATTCTTCTTGCTGATCAGGCAAGAGAATGACCCTTAAGCTGATTTGGGTTCAGCCAAACCACAACTAAGATTTTGCCTCTTTGAGAAGAGGATTTAAAAGAATGAAAATTTAATTTAATTGCAAACTTATTCTATAATGCAAGAAAAAAGAAACTAATATAAATCCTATCTCAATCAGATAGATGAAAATCTAACCCAACTAAGAGCAAGATAATTAAATAATGAGAATTAAAATATGTCTGGTTTTAAATTAATGTTAAGCTAACGAAGAAATTCAATTAGCTCACATTTGTGAGTACCAAAACACACTCTATTGAGACCATTTGACTAAAATAATAAATCAACAACACTCCCGAAGAAATTCACAAAAATGATATCGATTATCATATCAGTCAAACTAATAATTAAACAATAACATGTGGAAGAAATTCACAACACATTACTATTTAATAAATCAGTGTTATAAGACATATTTCTGAATAATGGTTACTCAGAAATCAGAGTTTAATTCATAAGAGCAGAGATACTTAACAATTTGAGACAAATTATCCATATCAACAGAAATGCCAAAACATGAATAAAATGAAACAAAATTTTTATTAAAATAAAAATGAAACTGGTATTTGATACAGAAATGCCAAAAATACCAGTTAATTGAATCTGCTTCTCTGATCCTGGTCTCTAACAGTACTTTACATTACTTGAATTTCT
The DNA here is from genome assembly GCA_034641835.2 of Pinus albicaulis. Taxonomy (NCBI): domain Eukaryota; kingdom Viridiplantae; phylum Streptophyta; class Pinopsida; order Pinales; family Pinaceae; genus Pinus; species Pinus albicaulis. Next base: position 1,031,109,781 of record CM076575.1, on the reverse strand, counting down.
GCTTTCAAGACTAGAGCTGCAGATATGCAAACTCTGCCCATCATGCATAATAAAAGACATAAAGCATAAACCCTCAATAATGTTCAGATCTGAAACTTTCTCTCCTCCCCATCTACAACTCTAAATTCCTATAACAGAAATGCTTTTAGAAGTCTGGAATTGCAGAGGAGAGCAGCCCCGTTTACATTTTGTTATTCGCAATTTATAATCCTCCCAAAAGTATTTTTAGAAGAGAGTTTGTTGAAGAAAAATCTGCCCAATCCAACTTTAATTGCTCAAAAATTCCAATCTTTAATTGCTGGAGTCTTCTCATTGATTGAAATCTTTTTCCTCAATATCCCTTCTATTGTTTTTTTCTGCAAAAAGAAATTAAAATGAATTAAGATGCAACAATAAAATCCAAATATTATTTCTAATATTAAAACAAATCCAATCAAATTCTATTTAAATAAATAAAAAGGAAATTTGAGCTTCTTATTGATACTCATAACGATCTTAATTAACCAAGGATATATTGATGCATGAATCTGCAATTAGAAGAGGCTGGGCAAATGAAAATGAAGAAAACAAAACTCAGAAAATTGATTTTATTTTTAGAAATTCAGAGCTTGATCTTCTGCCTGATTTTTGACCCAATAAATCATCAAATCTGTTAGTGAAACCTCCTCATAAATGTTCTCCTTGATTTTATCTTTCCAATGAGCTGTCCTGGGCCTCATTTGGTCAAGTATAACTCAATTTATGAGCTTCCAAAGTTGATGAGTCAAATCTGGCATAAATCTGGAAATTCTGTTTGCTGGGCTAAAAATCAGAATTTTTAATTAGAAATTTAATCATAAATTAGATTCTAATTATCTAATAATTAATTCTAAATTAATTATTAACTAACTAACAATTAATTCAGTTACAAAATTAAATTAATATACAAATGATTTGAAAAAGTTAATTTAAATATGATTAATATTATAATTCAAATTATATTAAAATTATAATAAATATTATAATTATAATATAATTATTATAATATAAAAAATATAAAAATTAATTTACAAACCATTGGAATCAATCCAAACCTAAAACCCATAAAACAAACCATTGAAATCAATCTAAACCCATTAATTCATCCACGTGAGATTATGGAGGGATATGGTGAGGGTGACGTGAGGGTGAGTGAGGTGGAGATACGGGAGGCATAAGGAATGAAACAAAAAAAAGAAAAAAAACAAACTTTATATTAAAAAAATTTAACACATCGCATATCGCAAGAACCTTGGATGGGGGTTTTTTAAATGTGCATGTTCTAAAAATTGCGATGGATCCAAAATTGCGATATTGCGATATGCGATGGATCCGAAATTGCAAAATTGCGATCTTGCGATATTGCGATATTGTGATCTGCGACGAATCTGAAATTTGCGATCTGCGATCTGCGACGGATTCTGAAATTTGCGATCTGCGATCTGCGACAGATTCTGAAATTTGCGATCTGCGATCTGCGACGGATTCTGAAATTTGCGATCTGCGACGAATCTGAAATTTGCGATCTACGATCTGCGACGGATTCTGAAATTTGCGATCTGCGATCTGCGACGGATTCTGAAATTTGTGATTTGCGATCTGCGACGAATCTGAAATTTGCGATCTGCGATCTGCGACGGATCCGAGAAATTATTTTTTTTTTTTTTAATAATATATATTTTTTAATATTAAGTTTTTCTAAACTACAGCTACTCTGAAAATAAATAAAAAGAATAAAAATAGCATTTTTAACCCAGACTTAGATAAATGATGGGACTTTAAAAGAGTACCATTTTTAAACCAGTTGACTAAATGAGGTAAAACAAGCGTCAATGATAAGCTTATAAAAAATAAATTTTAACAAAGCAATCGAAACAAGAATCCAAAGAAAATGAAAAATTAACAATCGTGTAGGATAATTTAATAAATAAAAATCCTAAAAGACGTTTAGCCAAAAATTTATAGAAAGGGTCCCCATTATTTGAAGTGAACAAGTCAAAAAATGGGGGGGTTGTGTTTTACCACAACAGGTCCTTACAAGGTGTTGCAAAATATTGGTACTATGGCGTACAAATTATAGCTTCCTGCTTCTTCACGAGTGCATCCAATTTTCCATGTTTCATGCTTAAAGAAGGTTATAGGTGAAAATGTTCCAGTTCAAACAATATTACCAAAACTTGATGAGGAAGGAAAAATCATATTGGAACTTGAAGCGGTCATGGAAACCAGAACTCGATAGCTACGGAATCGATCAATTTCAGAGTATCTCATCAAGTGGAAGAACTTACCCACTGAAGATTCTACATGGGAGGATGAGAATTTTATACAGAAGCACCTAGAGCTACTCAAGAATTGAGGACAACACTTTTTTGAAGGAGAGGGGCATGTTAGGTCTGTATATTACTAGTATAGTCCCTTATTGTTGTTAGTGTAACCCCCTTATTGTTATTATTGTACCCTTGTAACCCCCATATTGTTATTATTGTGCCCTTAAATTATTATTGTTAGGTCGGCTAGGATTACATTGTGGCCCCAATAGGATTACATTGTGGTCCTATGGACTCCTATATATAGAAATGAGGTTTTGTAATTTGTATCATCCAAGAATTTTTCATTCATGTATTGGAGGTTGCCCCCTCGAAGTGGCTTATTTCTAATACGTTGATATCTCTTTTCTTCTATTTCTGGAGCTGGTTTTACAAAAGCTCTGAAATTCATATTTTAGAATTTTTTTTTGAAGGCTAATAAAATATGAACATTGTCATAAATTGGATTCCAATTGAATTGATGAACAATATGTATGTGTTTCTCTTTTGTTTACTTTAATCATCATTTTTGTACTTTCTATTCCCATTTATCATGCGTGAAAGCCGCTGGATGCAATTAGTTTGATTCATGAACTTGTATATTTTCTCATAGAGAAAGGATGGCACTCATGTATTAAGCTGTTATGCAGCCTTAAAATTGTGCTCCATGAGATTCCACCTTGACACACTTCTGGTTTTCCATATTTTTCTTCTAACTCTCATAGAACTAGATTCTTACATTGATTAAGCTCATATCTTTGGAGTTGCCCTGATAAATTCTTCAAGTCATCACACTTTAAGCCAAGTTTTGTTCATTAGTTTTTGTTTGGCCCTGTTGTGGCATCTCAGATATATACATCCTTTTGAAGCCCATTCTGAGCTGGACGACCTACATGAAATAATTTCCAAGAACCTTCACCATTCTTGAACCTTTTTTTTATAAACTATCTTTAAAATATTTTCAGAATATGTTGTAGTAAAAATATATAAATCTTCTGATTGTAAGATGTCCTAGGCACTGGTCCTTTAATAGCATGGGGGTTGTTTTCTCTAGGAGTTACAACAATCCCAAAACTCAAATTTTACTTCCTTAAGGAAAGTCATACCATCCAGGAAAGAAACCTCCCCAGTGCTTGGAATCTGTGTCCCATAGCTCAATCGATAATCCTTTTATGAAAATATTTACATTGCAAAAATGGGGTTAAGAAATTAGGGTTTTTAAAAGCCCCTCCCCTCTAGGGGAAAACCATCCTCAGTGTTCTTTGCTGATATGAAACATAAAATTCATGCTTAAAACAAACACATACTGCTTATGGAGATTTATATACATAGCTCTGTATAAAATTTACAGATCATATACTTTTGTTTTAACCAGTAAACAAAAAGGGATATGTTACCTCATTGAGTTATAAATTTCCCAAGTGGCTTCCTCAGACCCAATGTGCCTCCACTTCACTTTAACTTGCTCTATTTCTCTATTATGGAGCATGGTGCTCCTCCGATCTAAGATGCATAATGGCTCTGGCTAGAACTCTCCCTTTGGTTCCACCTGTAGCATAGACCAATCTATAAAATGATTAGAATCATGTACATATATTTTAATCAAAGAAACATGGAAAACATTTTAGACTTTTAATGATGGAGCTAAGGTCAGCTTTAAGTCTAGTAGTCCAATCCTTTCGAGCATCTCAAAAGGTCCAAAAAAAAGATACGCCAACTTGGTATATGACGCAATATTTTAGGAAATTTCCTTGGGCTTAATTCACAAATATATATGTTACCCAACTTGGAACTCTTTATGTACCCTATGCTGATCCACATAGATTTTTTTCTTGTCTTGTGCCACCTTCAAATTCTGTTTCATGATTTGAATTTGTTTCTCCATTTCTTTGAGCATATCATGCCCAATAAGGACCTCGCTTCCTAGATCACTTCACCTAATAAGATTAGTGCAAATCCTCCCATACAATGTCTCAAATGGGTTTGTCTTCAAGGAATCTTGGTAGCCGTTATTATATCAAAATTATACAAGTGGAAGATAATATTCCCACCTCTTTTTTTGGTACATTACATACATCCTCAACATATATTCAAGGATTATATTCACCCTTTATGTTTTTCCATCCTTCTACGAATGGTAAGAAATACTAAAGGAAAATTCAGTCCCAAATCCTACAAATAGCTCTTAGAACTTGGAAGTGAACTTAGAATCCCTATCTGAGATGATATTCTTGGGAACTCCATGTAAACTCACAATATCCCTTATGAAAATTTGATCCACCTCACTAGCTGAGTTGGTGGATTTAACCACCACAAAATGAGTCACCTTTCTCAACTTTTCATTCACCACCATAATTGTATCATGTTATCTGGAGGTCCTTGGTAAAATTCTAATGAAATCCATGGAGATAACCTCCCACTTCCATTCCAGAATGGGAATGGGTTGAACCTATTGTATGTTTTCACTTACCTTTCACTTGCTGAAATTATATGCGTTTAGCAACAAAATCAACCACCTCTTCCTTCAAATTTGGCCAAAAGTAAAACCTTTTAATGCCAGTGAGAATATTTTGGTTCCTGGGATGGTATGAAAATGGCTTATCATGGAATTATCTCATGATGAGCCTCTTCATTTACTCACTATTTGGTACATATATTCTCTTTTTGAATTTGATTAGACCATAACTTGTGAGATGATACTCTTCATCCTTTCCATCTTGTTGCAACTTCTCCTTTATTTGTTGGTACTTCTCATCAGGTTTTCCTTCATTTTTTACCCTTTCCACCAGGTCTATTTCATAAAAGAGTATGGCTGCCAAATGATTCATTTGAATCCTTATGCTAAGTGAATCAACCACCTTGTCCACTTTTTCCTTTTTATATCTCATTTCGAAATCAAAATCACTCTGCGTAGCTAGCCATCTTGATTGTCTTGAATTTAACTTGGGTTTTTTAAATAAATACTCTAGCCTTCCATGATATATCATTAGAGAAAATTTTATACCAAGAAGGTAGTGTCTCCACATATTCGGTGTGTGAAACATGTCGGATAATTCTAGATCATCAGTTACATAATTTTGTTCATGTTCATTTATCTTTTGGGATACATAACACACCACTTGAACTTCCTACTTCAACACTACACAAAGCCCTTCCTTGCTGGAATCTGTGCATATTACAAAATCTTTATCAGGATCTACAATCCTCAACGCTGGTTCATTCATGAGAAACTGTTTCAAATTCTCGAAGCTTGCTATGCACTCAACTGTCCATTCAAAATTCTTTTCCTTTCACTACAAGGATATGATAGGATGGCCTATCTTGGAGAAGTTGTGGATGAACCTCCCATAATAACCTGCCAATCCCATGAATGATATAATCTCATTCACTTTCTTCGGTGTTGGACATTCCATGATTGCCTTAATCTTCTCTGGGTCAACTTCCACTCCCTCCCTTGAGACAATATTTCCCAAGTAACGAATTTGTGATTGGAATAAATTTTGTTTACTAAGCTTTGCGTAAACCTTAATCTCTATTAGAAATTGCAATACTACTGCTAAATGCTTTCCATGCTCTTCTTCAGTTCTTAAATACAAAAATGTTAGGATATTCTGACACATGGAAAATAGTTAAGTATAACTTGGTCTAGCGTAGAGTTAGGTAAAGTGTGTTTCTTTAATGTGTACTTTTGCAACTTATAATCTGACGGTCACAATATGTAGTGATCTGACGATTCATTCTCTCCATGGTATTATCGACACTTGATCTATGGATTAAAAACTGATTGTTCCATGATATCTATTTAAAGAGCATGAAGGGTCATTTGTTCAATGATCGTTTATGAGAGAAGCTTATGTAAATTTTCTTTCTTTATATTAATAAATTTCATGAAGTGGTTGTGTTGGCTCAGGCCGTCGACTATTTACCTCTTCAAGGGTTTTAACCACGTAAAATACTAGTGTACTGATCTATGATCTATTTATGAGTGGTTACCTTTCATGTTTAATATAAGGAACTTACCCTGTAAATTCCTACATGGTATTAGAGTTGTTTTGAGGGTTGCATCTGTTGTTGATCGAAATCCGAAGCAGGTTTGACTGCATGTGACTGCTATTTTCTAGACCTATTGTTTCTAACCACTTCTAGGCCAGGAGAACTGCTCTATTGTGTTCGAAGCCTCTGTTACAGTGAGGAACCCCTTTTGTTTCATGTGAAAAGGTTTATGGTTTCCCAAGTTATGTCATTTTAAATATGGAGGTATAAAGTATTTTTTTTGTAGTTATATTTATTTATCCCTCTGTTTATTTCGGTTTATAGTATTTTTTTATTACTGGATCTATACCCTCTTCTCTGTGTATTCTCTTTCCTCTATGTTGTGTGTGATTTGGAAAACCAGAAACAAACATACGAGATTTTTCTGCTACGCATGCTCTTTCCCTACGACGTTGTGCGATCTCGGGAAATCAGAAATAACGAGAAAAATATATAGTTTTCGAATAGACTAACCAGAAATATAACGTTATACCATAAGTCTTGTCTTTTTTTTTGTTTGCGTGGTTATTTATCAGCAGGAAAAAGGTATGCAACAAAAAAAAAAACCCTTCCTCCTTTCTAACAATTACATAATATTTTTACTATCTCACTTGGTGTAAAGTTACTTTATGAGAATAGAGGTCTTGCGTTCAAGTCTCTTTGTCAAGCTTCTTTTTCTAAAAGGCCTTTTGTCAAGTTACTTTAAAAAAAAAATCTCATGTAAGTTATCTCTTGAAGTTACTTTATGTAATAGTGATTCTCACCCATTATAAAAAATAGTCACTTACCATTTAAAGTCACTTTATCTTTTATTTAAGTTGCAGTCTAGTTCGTCATTAGTTCATAAAGTGACCCTCACTTATTTATAACAGTGGGCCACATAAAATAGTCTTTTTTGTTTTAAATGAGCTTATTATATTAAGTTTGGAAGAGGGCACTGGGGGGGGGGGGATTTTTTTTTATGACTTCATCATTAACTTTCAACCTATCCCTTAACTAATTGATGTATACTATAATTTGTTTTAAAAAATGTATAAATTCTTCATGCAGAAGCCATTTTCAGAGCTGTTTATTTTGAGCCGGCCTAATTTTTCGAGATATTTCCATTGGAAAAGTTAGTTTCAACTTTTACAGTTTTAGTTTTTAAAAATGGAAAGTGCATGCTCGATTATTCTTAACAACACCAATTATTTCCAATGGCTATCCTACATGGTAGAATTATTTAGAAGTAAAGGGATTTATAGAATAGTCTTAGGAAAATAATATAAACCTACCAATGTAGATAAAAAGGCTAAATAGGAAAATAAACAAGATCAATCATGAGGGTTGATAGGAATTTCCATTAGTCAAGATCTTAGATTTCATATCCATGAAATTGACTCCCCTACTGAAGCTATGAATAAGCTAAATACTTTTTTTGGCGTTGAAAATGAAATCAGAGCCCACCATCTTGAAAATAAGTTTCTTACTTTCGACCCCAATAATTTCTCCTCTATTGAAGATTTTTTGTCCAAATTCAAAACCATTAGACTTCTTTTAGAAGGTTGTAATGTCAAAAAGGAAGATGGTAGTCTTATCTATTCCATTCTTGACAAGCTAGGCCCTACATACTCTGTATTTGTTTCCACCTTCCATTCCACTAGAGAAGCCCTCATTTCTCAAGGAACAACCTACAAGTCCCCCTCTTTTGATGCCTTTTGAGATTCTTTGATAAGAGAACAAGAAAAAATTTTACACCTTGGTCTTATTAATACTAGAAACTCTTCTAAGAAGTCTTAGTAGTATAGCAACAACCATATCCAAAGAATCCAAAGAATCAGCATCCTAAAAATAATGGTCCTAAACCAAACAAGGGTCTTAAGAAATTTCAGCTGCAAACTAAAAAAACAACTCAACAAATTGATAAGGAAAATAAAAAAAAGGGAAGAAAAAAAATAACCACTGCAACTTTTGTAATTGTGATGACCACGTAGAGTCAAAATGTTTTAAGAAGATGGAAGTCTTGAAAACAACAATGAAGAAGAACAACGTCCATTTGGAGAACTCTTCAACTTCATCTTCGGGAATGACACTTTCTGCATGTGGTTGTCAAGCATCAAGATCTGGTTTTGCATTGAATGCATCTTCTTCTTCTCATTCTCATGAGTGGCTCATTGATTATGGAGCGTCTTACCACATGGCCGACAATAAAGCCATTATTTCTTCTTTAAATGTTTGTAACACCAAAAATATTTATCTTGGTGATGATAGATCTCTTAGTGTTGTAGGGTATGGAAATATTCATCTAGATAATGGTGAGTGTAATGATGTATTATGTGTTCCTACCTTGTCCTACAACCTTCTATTTGTTTATTAGATAACTCATTCAGGTGAAAGGGAAAACTGTAGAATTATCACCTCATGATGTTGTCATTAAGGACCTAAGAGATCCTAGACATATTTTAGCTACTGGAATTGTTGATCATTCTACAAGGTTGTATAAGTTTGAAAAATTTGGGTCATCATGTCTTCCCTTCGTTTTTTTTGCTCATAATGATGAAATGAGTAAACTTTGGCATGAGTGATTTGGTCACTGTTACAGAGTAATTTTTCATTGTCCCTGTACTCCCCGTTCCTTGATCCTGGAGGACCCATATAATGACCCTTGTGTAATTTCCAAGCATGGAATACACACCCCTGAACCACACTTTTTCTGCCAAATCCTCTCCCTTTACAAGTTTTTTGGAAGATCCCTATAAAAACCTAGTTTTCAAGGTTGGTGCTTTGTCTCGGTGTCTGACCCGAGCCGATAGCAGAGATTTGCACTGAGACCTGAGCCAATCGGTGCTCTGTCTTAATGTCGGACTTGCGCTAATCCTCTTTTGGAAAATTTTTAAAATAGAAACGAAGCTTCCATGACTAGAAGCTTCGCAAGGCTGTGAGATGGAAGTTTGTTTTTAGGATATGGCCGAGGAATTCCCGTTTGGGCTTCTTGTTCCCAAGAAATAGGAACTAATCCAAAGGATAAGCTCTTTTCCCATTATTTAAGGGCCCATAACCGTCTCCTCCATTGTAATATAAGGAGACCTCTTTCACCTCTGCTGCCTTAGTGAGAATAGAGAGAAGAAGCAATTATAGCTTTGGGAGAATAGTGCAGAGTGTGATTGTTTTTGTGTGTTAAGAACATAGTGAGATCTTGGACCTTTTTGTATGAGGGTGTTGCAAACGTGCTTGGATATAGACCTACCGAAGGAGGGCCTCAACATCAAGGCGTGGTTGTAAACTCCCCTTTATTTTATCATAATAAAATTGAGCTGATGTCTATATTCCACTCTTGTTTACATTTATAATGAGATTTCTAGCATTCATTGATCAGTTAGATAGGTTGTAATTTTTTTATGTTTGTCATAATTTTACACTTGTCGTGGTGTCTTGACTGTCTGTACAGGTAATTGAATGTTGGTAGCAGCGTGCATCGAGCTTGAGAAGAGCGACATATCAAGAATCTTTGACAGAAGATGACAACATAGCATTAGAACAAGGTAGGCCATCTTCCTTGCTCTGAATTTAATTTACAATCTAGGAAGGTAGATGTTGGTATGTTCCCGTAGTTGCTAGACCCACCCTAGGGCTAGAGGGATCGCCTTTGTCTGCAGAGGGGATTTACCTGGACAACGGTCACTTAAACTATCGTTCTCTTCAAACTCTATGTAAAGAAAACATGGTGACATGTATGGTATATTGCCGAGATGGTGTTTGTTCCGGTTGTGTACTCGGAAAACATCATCGGGATAGTTTTGACAAATGTTCCTCATGGAACGCTTCAACCCCTTTGTAGCTTGTGCATAGTGATTTATGTGGTCCACTTCTAGTTGTTTCTTTCTCTCGCTAAAAGTAATTATTAAATTTCGCTGATGATTTTTCCAGACGCACTTGCGTATACTTCTTAAAATTAAAGAGTGAATTTTTTAACATGTTCTTGGCCTTTAAGGTATTTTTTGAGAAACAATTTGGACATCACATTCTTAAGTTAAGATCCGATAATGGAGGAGAATATGTTAACAACAAATTTATCAACTTTTTCACTGAGCATGGCATTAAATTGCATCGTACCGTTCCGTATGATCCACAACAAAATTGTGTGGTTGAAAGGAAGAATCGCACTTTAAAAGAAATAGATAATTTTATGCTTCAATCTAAAGGACTTAGTGTTAAATTTTGGGCAGATGAAATTAGCTCTAAAAATTACATAATAAATCACTCTTCTACTAAGGTTTTAAGGAATATCACTCCAAAAGAATCCTCCATCTCAATCAAACCAGTTGTAAGTCACTTTCGTGTTTTTGGAAGTGAAGCTTCTGCCCATATTCCAGATTAGAAACATAAAGCCTTAGAACTTGAGAGTGAAAAATGCATTTTTGATGGATATTATGAATATGTAAAAGGATATAGATTTCTTCAACACAAATCCAAAAATTTAATCATTAGCATAGATGTAAGATTTGATGAAAATATATTATCTTGCGAGCCTATTTTGGCGGGTGTGCGACCTTTGGCATGTGAGCCTGATTTGGCATATGTGCCACCTCTCTCTAACTCTTCTACTTCTGACAACATTCCTTCTAGTTCGGATGATGAAAACGAGGATGAAAATCCTCCTCCACCTCCTCAAGATCTTCCTTCAGCTCCACAACCTGGAAAATGGGTCCGCTTTACTTGGGATGCAGCAAGTTCTCTTGCAGGTGACCCTGCAGATCAATGTCAGACATGTTTTCAGTTCGATAGAGCTTCTTCCTTATTGTCTCCAGTTCTAGAAAATGATGATCTAGATACCTTTGAAGAAGCCTCAGGTCATCCAGATTGGGTTGTAGCTGTGAATGAATAATATCGTTCCTTATTGGAAAACGATACTTGGGATCTTATTCCTCTTCCAAATGGAAGAAAACTTTTCAAATGAAAATGGGTTTACAGAACAAAGTTTGGACTAGATGGAAAAGTGTATGAACATAAAGCTCGTATTGTTGACAAAGGATTTTCAAAAGTTTAAGGCATTGACTATATTGACACCTTCTCCCCTTTTGACAAAATGAATTCTATCTACCTTGTTCATTCCCTTGCTAACTCCTTTAAATGGGAAGTCCATGAGATGGATGTTAAATCCGCCTTCCTACATTGGGACTTGCATGAACAAATATACATGGAAAAACCCCCTGGCTTTATCCAAAACGACTCTAGCCTTGTTTTTCACCTTAGGAAGTCCCTCTATGGTATGCCAAAATGGATAACTTTCTCTTAGATAATGGCTCTTATGGATGTCATTCCGACAAACTATCTACACCAAGAAGGTGGGTAAGTCCTTAATCATCCTTGTTCTTTATGTTGATGATATTATCCTTACCGGTAGTGATCCAAACCATATAAAAAATGTAAATTTTAGCCTAAAAAAAGTTTGAATTGACAGACTTGAGACGCTTTCATTATTTCCTTGTTCTTCAAGTCTTGCAATCCAAAGAAGGTATTACCCTTTCTCAGTCCAAGTATGCCTATGATATTCTGTGCCACTTTAACATGGAAGACTGTAAGCCAGCCCCTTCCCCCTTTTAGTATGGAGTCAAGATTTTAGTCACTTGTACTTCCCTTGAAGTTGATGCTACCTTATACCGTTAACGTGTTGGTAAACTTCTGTATATAACCCATACCCATCCTGGCCTTTCCATTTTTGTTGGTCTTTTTTCTCGTTTTATGCACAAACCTCATGAAAGTAATTGGAAAGAAGCTAAAAGAATACTTTGATATATTGAAGGTACAGTTCAGTTTGGGATTCATTACAGTGCAAGAGCATCTCCATTGTTGATTGGTTTCACTGATTCTGATTGGGCTGGTGACCCTGATGATCGAAAGTCTACTGCAAGTTATTTATTCACTCTTGGTTAAGGACCTATTACATGGTATTTTAAGAAACAAAGTGCCATATATATTTCTTCAGCAGAAGAAGAGTATCATGGTGTTGTTGAAGCCACCAAGGAAGTCCTGTGGCTTCGCCATATCCCGTTCGAATTTGGTCTTCATAAAAAACATCTAACTACAATTTGGTGTGATAATCAGAGTGAAATTCAGCTATGAAAAGATCCATTTTAGCATCAACGCATGAAACACATTTAGCTACACATACACTTCATCAAAAATCTGATTTGTGTTCTTGAAGATCAGTATTTTTCAAGCAATGATCAAGTTGTTGATATCTTTACAAAGGCTCTCATAGAAGCGAAGTTTACCAAACTTCGATCTATGCTTGGAGTTGAAGAAATTTATCGTTAATGGGGGATAGGCTCTAATGCCTCCTCCTTCCTTCTCCTATTGTGTCACCTTTGTAAATCCTTCATTCCTATCCCATGTTGTTCTTAAGGGGGGATGTTAGGATATTCCGACACATAGTAAATAGTTAAGTATAAATTGGTCTAGTGTAGAGTTAGGTAAAGTGTGTTTCTTTACTATGTAATTTTGTAAATTATAATCTAATGGTCACGATATGTATTGATTCGATGGTTAATTCTCTCCATTGTATTACCGACACTTGATCCATGGATTAACACTCGATTGGTCCATGATCTCTATTCAAAGAGCATGGAGGGTCCATTTTCCGGTGACTTTTTATGAGAGAATATGATGTAAATTTTATTTCTTTATATTAATAAATTTCCTAAAGTGGCTGCATTGTCTCAGGCCATGGACTATTTCCCTCTTCGATGGTTTTAACCACGTCAAATATTGGTGTACTAATCTGTGATCTATTTGTGAGTGGTGACCTTTGGTGTTTGATATAAGGAACTTACTCTATAATTTCCTACAAAAAATATATCATCCACAAAAACAATGAATTTTTTTTCCAAATAAGGTCAGAACAAACTATTCATTAGATACATGAAAGTGGCAAGGGTGTTGATAAGCCCAAAGGGTACCACTAAAAACTTTAAATTCCCATATCTTGTCCTGGAAGTAGTCTTTCGGATATCCTCTTCTTTGATGTGCATTTAATAATACCCAAACCTCAAATCAACCTTGGATAATACTTCTACACCCCTTAGCTGATCAAATAAGTCATCAGTGCATGAAAATGGATATTGATTCTTAATGGTCACTTTATTCAATTTCTAGTAGTCAATGCAAAGTCAAAGCATCCCATCATTTTTCTTCACAAATAATACTGGATCTCCCCACAATGACACACTTGGCCGTATGTAACCTTTATCAATAATTTATTTTAGCTGTAATTTAAGCTCTACCAACTCATGAATTTTGATCCTTCATTATGCTTTAGACATTGGTGCTGCTCCAGGAACCAATTCAATAGAAAAATCAACTTCACTATGAGTAGGTAAACCCAATATATCCACTGTAAACACATCCTCATATTGTTGCAATTCCATATATGTCTTCAGTAATTCAATTTCTTCTATCCCAACGCTATCACTAGACTCTTTATTGCTAAATATGTGCACATTAAAATTTTTATAGCCCTTCCGAAAATTGCATTTAGCCTCCAGTTTCGTGATTAATCTAACTGAAATTAGTTTTCGCTTGCCTTGTATTATTTTTCTTTCCCCAACATCATCTAGAAATTCAATTTCTTTTTCAAAAAAATCCACTTTGTTCCTATATATGTACAACCTATCCATGCCCAATATTATGCTATACTCACCCAATGGAAACAAATTTAAGTGTTTTATTGTGGTCATGCCACTCAGTTCAAATATACATGATTTCATGCAATGAATAACTTTGTCTTTGTATGGTTTCCAATTGAACTAGCCATGGTTATGTGTACATTTCCTTAATCAACTTTCACTTTTACACAAGATATGAGCTAACATAGTTGTAGTTAGAACTAAGGTCAATTAAAATGGAAATGCACTGATCATACATCTTACCTTCCATCTCAATGATGGAGGCTTGGTGGTATTCCTGGTGATTGTCAAAACTAAATAAATTATGGGCAAGCTTTGACTTATGCCCCCCAATATGCGAGCTTCTCGGGAACTATAAATCTTAGGCCCTACACTTATTTTATGTTACAATTCCATTTTATGGTGGTTTTCACCATGCATCCAACACTTTAATTTCTCCTTTATTTCAACTCTTTGTTTCTTTGCTGACAATTACTATGTATTCCATTTAGCAGCTAGACTGGTTTTCTATGGGAATCGATTTATGGTGGTTGTTTTTTTACTTCCAATTTTATCTGTGAATTTCTTGGGCCAAGACATTTTATTTCAAATTCTATTATTTTCCTTCAAGTTTATTTTAATTTTTAGCCTCTGCTTTTTCTACTCGTAATATTTTTTCAATTTCTTAATGACATTGTTCAACGTTTGAGGTTCTAGAATCTCAATCCCATCCTTGAATGCTAGACGAAAACCATTGATGAGACACTATATTGTCTCCTTATCACCCCTGAGATATGACACATATATCAACAACTCTAGAAACTTGGTGATGTATTCCTCATCAGATATCTACCCCATTTTGAGCTCATAGAATTCCTTTGCCTTATTGGCATAATATTACTCTGATAAATATTGATTTCTAAAAATATTATCGAATTCATTCCAAATCAATTATTCTTCTAAAATACCTCTATTTTTTTTTTATCTTCTCACCATATACCTACATTTTCTTTCAAACTATAGGTGTCAATATCAGCTTGCATATTTTCTAAATAATCATTAATTCTGAAAATTTTCCTCATGCCTAGCAACCAAGCTATTTCCTCTTCATATTTCTTCATATCTCCGTCAAATGTGGGAGGATTTGATTTCTTAAATTCCTCTAGCACATAATTATTTTCTTTTCTTATCTGATGATGATGATGATGATGGGAATGATGATAGTGAATCTTGGTAGTAAAGCTGGAATATCCACCATATCGATGCACATAAGTGCTATTCCTTCCTTCTGGGGTATAGAGCAATACATTCCCCTTCAAGGTGTTTTCTCTCTCCCTCCTATGCCTCTTCCTCAACCTAGTACCATCTGATCCATTTTTTTTCTCTTCCGATTCCCAAAGGGTTCTCTTGCCTCTGTGACTAGTTCCCAAATCATGCTCCTTATGTCTCTGTAAATATGAGAGGATTTTCAAGATAACCACATTGACTTCTGCTTTCTTTTCTTGGGATCTTACCATTCTTTCATTTTTTCCCTTAAAACATCTAACCTTAGCCCTTAGTCTCCTCAAAGTATCCATCCAATTAGGAGAGTTTTCCCCTCCTCCTTGGCCAACTGATATTTCTACTTCATTCCCATGTGGTGTGTGGTCAAAAATATATTCTACCTTCTTGTTGATCCATTCTTGGTCATCGAGATCAATGTTGTACCACTCTCTACTATTGCACGAGAAATTCATATGATGTTATCTTACGTTATGTGTTGTCATCCATGAAAAACCGTTAGACACATAGAACTAATATCAATAAACAACGAGAAGGAATGTATATGATCCTTCTTTCATACAACCATCATGAAAAACTTGGCTAAAATAAAAATCATTATTAGTATATTAATGTCATTCAATCAAAATTTAGTAATACATAGGTTGCATAGTCCTCAAAGTATTCATCTGTCAACATAGTTGTTTTAAGATACATCACGAGATAAATCAATAAACCAATTCATGACCATAAACCTGCATTCATGGAGCTGCCATGGTGGACCTTGATGTAACAAAACAAGCCATGTTGGTATATAAATAACAAGCCACAAGCATCACCACCTTTTCATTGCCTATTCATTAATCATATATCAATTAACACCAATTGTTAGTGTCATATCGCATATCGAAATAACAACATAGAAATGTCATCCAAGCATGCAATCGATCAATTATATACCGATTTTTAACACCCAGACATTTGTTTAGTTTAATTTCTTAAAATAAAAATAGGGAATTATTGCATAATTTCTGTTGTTAGTTGCCCCATGATAGATCCCATCTAGTCCAAGTGTTGAACACGAATTCTCTGATACCACCTATAAGCACTCCTGACCTTAACCTTGGTGAAAAAGTGTTCACTTCTTAATCCAATATCCCTTGTAAATAATTAGAGACATAGGATAATAATTCTATTTTGTCTTCAGATATGGAAATAAACATCACCATTATGTTCATCTCGCCAAGACGAATCTGGTGATATAAAAATTTGTTGAAATTTGCAACAAGAAACAGTGAAATTGTCATCAAGGAACAACATGAACACACCTACACTAGTGTGGGGCCATAGGTCATGTAGTGATGGGTCCTAGCGATACATTAGTGTGAAATTCAATTTATTTAATAAATTGGAAATGTGTCTAATTTAATTATCCCTTAATTAAATTGGACAATAAATTGTAATATTATCTCATAAACACTTGTAATACTTAATTGAGTGTTATAACCTTAGTTATCTCATGAATTTCGAGTTGAGGGAGGTTGGTGAGGCATGCAAAGTGATTCTATGTTTTTTAGAGTTCAAGTTGTAGTTAAGTGCATAAGTTGAATGCATGAGAAATCAATTAACTCAGTTAAGTGAGTTAAAGTCAGTTTAACTAGTTGTAACTGTTTCTTGCACTAGTGAGAGGTCAAGTGAATTAAATCATATTTAATTCACATGAAATGTTATGTCATGCAACTGATGATTTACTATTAATAGCTGCATGCATGTGAGTTCCCATGGAGACCCAGTTGAGACAAAGGTTAAAAGGAAGTTGAGTGTCAGTTGTATTATTAGGAAAGTGTCTGGATGCAGTTAAAACACCACAGGATTTCCCATGATACTCGTGCAGTTGAGAAAGGATGAAATTCCTAAGGAATAGGGATTGAATTCCTGATGAATTGCGTGAGAAAGGCAGGCTGAAGACATGCTGAGAATTGGCTAAGTGTTGGCCTAATTTTGTCTAGATAAATGTGAGACAATTAGCAGAGTGCATGATACTCTTGTGAGAAGTCTGCATTGTAATTGTTTCATGATCCCTTGGTGAATATAAAATATAATATAGAGGGGTTTTGAGCAACAAGCTTTCCCCAGGAAAATATCTAGTTTGTGGTTTGATTTGCTTCTTTCTTTACTTGTTGTGATTGGCGATCATGTTTATTTCCCACAATTGATTTGTAGAAGGATTCAGTATCTTGCTTTAGTATATTATATGATCGGATTGAATCCATTGATATACATATGTTTTTATAATTTCTACATGGTATTGTAGCACAGGAAATCACTATAGTGAAGAAGAAATTGAGTTTGTGACTAATATAATTCGAATTTGCAAAAGTATTCTTGGTGTGACAAGCGGATCAAGATCAAGATGGATTTCAATGGCTTGATATTGGAGTATGAAATTGAGGGAAATTCCAATTATATTGCGTGGAAATATAGGATGGTGGTAGTACTGGAGGAAAATGGGTTGAAATAATTCATTGATAATGACATTCCCAAAACCGTTGCAGCAGATGCCGCAAACATTGATGCTTGGAAAAAGAAGGTTGCAAGGGAGAGGAGGATCTTATTGGAGGGAGTACGAGACCACATTGTCTCAAGTATCCATGGAAAAGTGACTCCATATGTAACGTGGAAGGCCTTGAAATATATGTTTCATAGTAATAGTGATCATAGAAAATTGGTACTGAAGGACAAGCTCAGGAAAATCAAAATGGAGAAAGGCAACACCATTCTGAAATATTTAACCAAGTTTGTCCAATGTCAAGATGAGCTTAGGAGCGTTATAATTACTATCGTGGATGATGAATTTGTGAGCCTAGCTCTTCTAGGCCTTCCCAAGAGTTTTCATAGCTATCCGGACTCTATCAATGGGAGGGAGAAGTTGCCATATTGGGAAGAACTTGGGTCGGATTTGGTAAAAGAAGAATTCAGGTGGAATACCAGGGATGGATCCTCATCCAAGATGGGTGAGGAAGAAAATTATGCCTTGGCTGGTAAGGTGAAGAAGGGGAAAGGAAAGAAATCCTATTCCAAATCTGAGGTCGGTGAAGAAGACAAGGAGCGTGACATTTCCAGAGTGAAATGTTTTCACTGTCACGAGCATGGACATTATGCCACAAATTGTCCACAAAAGAAGAAGAACAAGAAGACTTTAGGATCTGCAACTGGTGAGGCTTTGGCTTCGAAATTTGAGTTGGAATTCTTGCTCATCGCATGCATGGTGTCAATTGCAATGGGATCAGTGTGGTACTTGGATAGTGGTGCATCTTTCCACATGACGGGAGACAAAGAACTTTTCAGTAGCTTGGAGGAGAAGGACCTTTAGATGCATATCGAAATGGGTGTTCATGGGCAATAAAGTGCTACCAATATTGGTACAGTTACCTTCCAGAGACAGTCAGGTAAACCCTTCTTATTAAAATACATAATGCATGTACCAAGCTTGAAAAATAATTTAGTTTCAGTTGCAATGTTGGAGGATAGAGGTTATGATGTGGTTTTTTGTGAAGGGAAATATTTCCTTCAAAAAAAAACCATAGGACAAGCCAAGAATATTGGGATTCGTGCCAAGAATATCTATAAACTTGATGTAGATGGTTGTGCATCATTTGTGGGTAAGGCAAACAAAGTGGTGAGCTGGGATGAGGGTGAGTTATGGCACAAGACAATGGGCCATCTATACCATGGAGCTTTGATTTGAATGCTGGATTCTAAGTGGCTTGCACCTTGGCACAGTTCCTACTCATGGGAAGTGTGAGAAAGCCATGCAATTGTCCCTTGAGAGGGAGCTTGATTTCCATGCAGATGGAAACTTTTATACATTCACTCGAATAAATGATTTACAACTAGGTGCTACGTTCTTGAAGAATATCTAATAGCATGGTATAATATTCAGGTTTGTAGGGTTGTATGCTGAAGGATAGATGGTACTGAGTAGGCTTAGTTAACTTCATAGCCTGAATTGGTTCATCTTTGATATACTATATATTCATTTAAATTTTAGAGTTTCACACATTAAAATTAGATATATATATATATATATATATATATATATATATATATATATATATATATATATATATATATATATATATATATATATATATATATATATATATATATATATTTAATGACAATTCCATAGGAAATTCTAATTATGACCCATGTATTATTTGATTTGTTGTCTAGTTCTTGTTGTCATATTTGACCCAAACTTGTAATTCTTGTAAATTTGAACATTATAACATTTAGATATTTTTCCTCGATGTTTCATTATTAGTGCTCTCATGATATTTGGGGCAGGTACAAGATATTTATAAAGGCTTTGGAAAGAGTGTAGCAGGATAACTAATTTACTTGAAAAATCTCTTTCTCCCCATGTAGTTCTCATCTTGGAGTAGATGATCTAGAAAATGAATACCTTAGAGGCAACTTGCTTCTTTCACAGGTAAGTTGGATAACTGAGATGATATACTCATAATGTTTAGAGTTAAACATGACAAGTATTGACTAAAAATAATGACCTCGTTTAGTGTAACACAATATAAATGAACTCTACAGATGCAAAAGAAACCTAAGGATGCTGTAAGATGTGGTCATGAAAGTAACATAGAATAGGATAATATCTTTAAAATGGAAGCTACACTTGATCCGTTTTCCCTTTTATCAAAAATTGTCTCTTCATTTCACTTATCACAAGACAACATCCACTAGAAGATTGAACCTTTCCACAATATTTACCTTTCCCAACTTGCAAAGCTTGCATTTTTTGTAGTTTTCTTGGTAATAGGGTATTACATGATCCCCGGGTTAAACCTTAGTGAAACCCTTGCCAACATGTTTCGCTATCCTAGCAGACCTGTGTCCAAGAATGCATGGAAAAAGACCCTCTGTATCCGTTATGATTTATGTATAAATCTCTGTGTGGCAGAGAGCCACATACAATATCTTTATGTGAACCTATCCAGCCTAAGGTGGTGCGAATTTGGAATTTTGTTACACAATTCTAGAATCATGAAAGAAGTGTGATTTCTAGAAGGAGTTTGTCAAACAATGGATTTGACCAGTGAGAATATCATAAAGTTCCCATGAAATATGTATATCATTGGTTCAATACCTTCGTCATCTATTTCTATCATCATCTGATACAATTAGTTTTAAGAGTTGGGATATTTTACTAACACAATTCCTCAATTATCAATATCTTCTATCGTTGTTGTTAAGATTTTGTGATATTTGCAATGGATGTGAGGATTGGAATCAAGCCATTAACAATAGGCCCTAGAGCTCTTTCTGATGAATTCACAATCAGTTCTCTTGCCCAGGTGAGGATTCAGGGTCTACCACATTTAACAGATTACTTAGAGGAGGTACCTAGTTTTCCTAATCCTCTAATAGGGAAAACGTATATTCATCTTGGTGAAGGTATTTTTTCATTGAGAGAGATATGGTTATGGAGAATATAGCCGTGGAAACAAAAACAAAAGGGAAATATATGCAAAGGATTTATCATAGAGTTGGACCTAGGTATAAGGTATGTTTTAGCCCTGGTGAAGTCAGGGATTACATTATTACATGTGGGGTTTTATGTTCTGGGCTTAATACTGTTATCAGGGAGATTGTAGATGTTATCTAGATTTAGTATGGGTTAAGGGATATGAAGAGAATTAGTTCAAGCTATCACCAGTTCTATTCATCTGAATCTATGGTTTTGAATACCAAGTTGGTGCATAATTGGCACAAGAAAGGGGGGACAGTGTTGGAGAGCTCAAGAGGGGGCTTTGATCTGCACAAGATAGTTGATGCCATCGAAGCTTGTGGTTTTAACCAGGGTTTACATCATTGATGGGGATGGAACTATGAGGGGGGAAATTAATATATTTGAATAGGTCAAGAGGAGGAATCTTAGGGTCTCCATTTTTGGGGTTCCAAAGACTGTGGATAATTATGTGGGCATCATTGATCCTTCCTTTAGCTTGGAGACAATAGTTGAGGCTTCATATAATGTTGTCAATTCAGCCCATGTGGATGCCAAGAGAGAAACCAATGGAGTGGGGGTGGTTAATTTGATGGGACACAATGCAGACCATCTTGCATTGCATACAACATTGGGTAGTAGGGATGTGAATTTTTGTCTTATATAATAGATCTCATTTTATCTCAAGGGTGAAAGGGGCTTGTTTGAATTTATCGAGAAATTATTGGAAGAGAATGGGAATTTTTTCAGGGTCTACCACATTTAAGAGATTACCTAGAGGAGGTACCTAGTTTTCCTAATCCTCTATTAGGGAAAATGTATATTCATCTTGGTGAAGGTTTTTTTTTCACTGAGAGAGATATGGTTATGGAAAATATAGCCGTGGAAACAAAAACAAAAGGGAAATATATGAAAAGGCTTTATCACAGAGCTGGACCTAGGTATAAGGTATGTTTTAGCCCTGATGAAGTCAGGGATTCCAGTATTACATGTGGGGTTTTATGTTCTTGGCTTAATACTATTATTAGGGAGATTGTAGATGTTATCTAGATTCAGTATGGGATAAGGGATATGAAGATAATTGGTTCAAGCTATCACCAGTTCTATTCATCTGAACTTATGGTTTTGAATACCAAGTTGGTGCATAATTGGCATAAGAAAGGGGGGACAGTGTTGGAGAGCTCAAGAAAGGGCTTTTATCTGCACAACATAGTTGATTCCATCGAAGCTTGTGGTTTTAACCAGGGTTTGTATCATTGGTGGGGATGGAACTATGAGGGGGGAAATTAATATATTTGAATAGGTCAAGAGAAGGAAGCTTAGGGTCTCCATTTTTGGGGTTCCAAAGACTGTGGATAATTATGTGGGCATCATTGATCCTTCCTTTAGCTTGGAGACAATAGTTGAGGCTTCATATAATGTTGTCAATGCAGCCCATGTGGAGGCCAAGAGAGAAACCAATGGAGTGGGGGTGGTTAATTTGATGGGACACAATGTAGGCCATCTTGCATTGCATACAACATTGGGTAGTAGGGATGCGGATTGTTGTCTTATATAATAGATCTCATTTTATCTCAAGGGTGAAAGGGGCTTGTTTGAATTTGTCGAGAAACTATTGGAAGCGAATGAGAATTTTTTCCTTGTAGTTGTAGAGGGAGCTGAACATGATTTTATCCCTCGGAGCCCTGATAAAAAGGAGAAGAGGTGTTTGGATGTTGGGCCCTGGCTCTACAGTGAGCTAAAACAGTGGTGGAAGAAACATCACCCCAATGAGATGTTTATAGTGAAATATATTGACCCAAATTATATGGTCAGGGATGTGCCAACAAATGCTACAAATAATTTGTATTGTACTCTGCTATACATGGGGTCATGGTTAGCTATACCAGTTTTGTGTTAGTATTAGACAATGGAACCTATTCCTACATTCATGTGGATGAGGTTTCTTCTACTAAGCACTTTGTGAAGGTCGATGATCACAAATGGGAATGGATCAGGTCCCTGACTAATCAACCAAGATTTTCCTAGATTACAAATTCTAGAAAGAAGGATTGATTTTCAGATTATTGTGGAAATTAGGATGCATCTGATAGTTGTTTAAAGGTAGACAAAAAACCCAAAGTTTTAGATCAGATAATATAGATTGGCTGAGTAGTATTTAATATTTATCCATGTTGAAATCCTATGGAATTGGAATTATTTTGTAGCTACAATTGAATTTTCATGTTCTACCTCTTTATTTCCCTTTTCTCGTTATTTTTGAAGTTTCATTCCTGATTACCCTACTTTGGTGGAAAACATGAAAGTACAATATTATAGCCTATAAAGAGGGCATTGTCGATGATTTGGTTGAGTGGCATAGTTCAACCAACATTAGCCATGAGTCCTTCACTGTATCGAAATTTCATGTTGGTACTAACATGCATGGGGATGATGGTTGTGATTTTTTTAATCATATCCCTCCATTATGACCTGATGGTTGATATTGTTTGGAGGTATTTAATCACCCATCACCTCAAAATTCATGTTATACAGAGTGAGGGATGTCAATTTTTTTTTGGTTGAAGGAGAAAAAGGAATATCACACTGCAGGAAATCCATTCTGAGAAGTTGATTGTAATGACGTGACCTTAAAAAATACCCAAATATATTAAAATCTCAAAAAAATGAAGGCTAGTTAGGATTATTTCAAGTTTTAAAATACAAAATTCTCTTTGGTAGTGATAAAAAATATTGCAAGAAACAAAAGAAGAGTAAATTTGAAGAATAATAAAAGGATATAAGAACCCGCAACTTTGGATAGTTCTTCCCCATGTACATTGAATATTGTGTCTTTTGATAGACAAAGGAAGGCTGAGAATTCAATGAATACATAAACTTATGGAAGAATCCCTTGACAAGCTGGGAACTGCGAATTGCAGAAAGCATAAGCTAAAAAAAATTTCGTGATTCACGATGACTTATTTCTTTTTAAAGAAAAGTTTGAATGAACATTAAAACAAGAAAGGTTGTTTGTATTTCCATACATTCAATAAAGAAGTTGTAAATCTATATTGTACAATTACTATTAAGGTCGTCTATAAGCCAAAGGGTATTAAGACTTTAGAGCTAGCAACATCATTAAATAAAATTGTGCTTCATGGCTTTTGTTTTGTTTTCATTTTTAAAGAAAGATTTGGTTATCAATTAGGAATCAATTTTTTTCAGAGCTTGTTTCCTTTTGAGGATTTGTAAAATTCCCAATTTTCCATCAGTTAATTGGAATAATATATTTCTTATTTTTCTTAATTAGTTAAGTAAATAAAAGGGTGGAGGGACCCATAAACCCCATAGATGAATAAAATTCACTTTTTTTGTTTGAATGTGGGTTAGTTAGATAGTGGATCAGCATTATGGAGTAGTGGAGTAGCTTGTTAATGAAGGAAGAGTGGAGCTCATAAAGAAATAATGAGGAAGATGATGGAGATAGTGGAGGAATAAAAGTAAGATCACAGAGCAATAATGATGAAGTAATGGAGGAAGTGGTGCATTAAATTCACACATGATGGAGGGAGTGGAGATTAAATGCATAAATGATGGAGATCCTGGGGAGACAACGCAGTCTTCATGGAGGCTAGTGGCCACGTGTGCATCACAGTAATGATGTGGGCCATGGCTAGGGGAGGCTTACAAAGCATAAAAGGAAAGTGAAGGCAGCCATAGAGGGCATTCTAGATTTAGATATTGTATTATCATTTGACATTTCTTTGCACGCTTTAGTTGTTTAGAGAAGTCTTCAGTGTTGTTTAGCACACGGGTGTCTCTGAGCGGAGATCCCACCCTTATCCACAGGGGACTTCGAGTGCCTACTCTCGAAAGGTTTCTTTGAGCAACCATTCATCATCCGACATTGGTGCCACATTCAACACCTCTCTACAGCACATACGACCTTAGTAATTACACATTCCTACCTTAGGGTTTGAGAGGAGGAAAGTAGTTCTTAGAATTTTAGTTGGGAAATAAGTGGAGGGATCAATTCTTCACCTTGTGCATCCATTTCCATCTTCCAGGAGTAGCATAGTGACATTCGACATTAGGCCATCATTCTACACCTCCTTGTTGCGCAGTTCCTGCAAGAATTACGCATTCCAATAGTGTAGATATAGTGGAGGAAGGAAGTTCCAAGTATTTCATATTGGAATCCTTTGAGGGATCATCCCCTCACTTTGGTGAGATTATTTTCATTAGTCATGAGAAAAATTGCATCATCTAGCAGTAGGCTATAGCTTCAGCCTCCTTGAAAGCGCAGTCCATTCCAACAGTTTTGCAGTTCAGTAGCTGCAACTTGAGAGGAGGAAGGAGGAGCTATATCTCGAGATTCTAGCTTGGAGATCAAGAGAAGGGGCTATCCCTTCAAGCATTGAGCTGATTGAGTGATATTGCAACCATCTTATCTTCAGTTCATGCCATAGACCTGAAAACCCAGCAGTGATGTACTGCAAGCCCTAGGAGGGTGATTTTCCAACGTGAGCCCATCTGGAAATACTTTCTGGGTTATTCTAGGTTTTCATCATAGACTCTGGATTCCAAATCCCAGCACTTTCTGATATCCGAAAACAACCTAATCTACGCATCCATTTTCAGTCAACAGTTATATTTTCCAGCATTTCCAATAGGGACATCACAGTATGGCCTCTATTAGATCATAAGTTACGTAGTGCTTTTAGTAAGAGGACTTGAGGGTCACTCTAGCCACCTTTGTCAGCTTGAGTGTTGCTATTTTTGAGCATTGTTTGTACTTGTATTTCACCTCCTCGTTAATAAAATGGTGTTGGAAATATTGAGAGGGGGGTGAATCAGTATTCCTTTCAATTAGAGCATTAGTTAATATTCAATTATTATCATTTTTTGTACAATCATAGCAGTAAACAAAAGGAACACAAATGCACACAGTTTTTAAGGTGGAAACCCACTCTAAGACAAAAACCACCTAATGTTTTTCTAATAATTCTATAATATTCAACTCCAATTGAAAATAAGTCTCCAACTTCCTAGAATCTAGAAAATCATTCTTCTCCAACTCCCACTGGATGGACTCTCCAACGCCCGAGATTATTCAGTAGTCAAATGAACGGATAACCCAACACCCAATGAGCTACAACTCACCCTAGCACCACCCTGCCACCCTGTAGAAGAATAAAAGAAGAATGGACTCCCGTACCAGGGAAAATGGTCCACTTTACAATGATATAGAATGATGTAGAAGAATAAGACACACTAGATCATAACCCCAACTATGACACAACCACCTAATGATGATCCTAGACCTCCCGACACTGCCTCTTCAACTCTTGGTAGATATACACTAGAACAATTTTTACAATAATGTATTTACAATGACTTAGTACAATGATACCTTTACAGTGACTATATGCATTGCTACCACCTTGGTTGCTTCTCTTGTCATGCTACCCTCTGCTGCACCTTGCTTTGCTTTGCTGCCCTAGAAATTCTGGTCGTTTGCAACCCTTGACAACACATGATCTAGATTTTTCTTGCCTTCTAGGAGCTTGATATTGAATCTGGTGTATCTCTATTATTTCAGATCCCCAATATGTGATTTTTGGTCCTATATTATTAATCTAATTATTCTTTCTAATGCCACAAGTCTGATCCAATTTGTATTCTTCAAGGGAGAGTTATGTCCAATCTCTCACAATGCCCTAATTATGGACTGTTTCAGTAGAGCGAACATTTACGACGTGCTACATGTCACTGTTTCTTCATTCAGCTCTAAAATTAATAGAGAGAAAACTACATTCCATGAACTATCTTTCACTTTTTACATAATTCCAATCCGATACTAAGAGAGAGAGTTATGAAAATTTTCCCAAGGTCACTTCTTTGAGATGAATTTCAGGAGCCTACAAAAACATTGACTTCCACAAATCATATCTCTGAAAATATTGCGCACCTTGATTTAAAATTTTTACAGGAGCTTCCTCAAGATTTCATCTTCACCTCAGAAAAATTTCAGCTTCTAAACCTTCGTAGAAAAAAATTTAGAGCACAAAATCCATGATGACCTATTTCAGATGGTGAAATCCCTTGCATAAGGAGGATATGAGGATCACAATTTATATAAATGCTTACGTTGAGAGGGGCTTCAACAAGTGAACGTGGGAGGGAGTTTAGGAGCTTAAAAATTATTAATTATGACTTTTCAATGACCCATGCCATAACCCCATGGGGTTTTATCCCACTAACTGGGGGTACAAACTTTAAACATGAATATCTCTCAAACCGTGAAGAATTACGTGGTGTGCCATATATCCACGGAAACATTTCAACAAGTGGAAACCATCAAAAGAATCCTTGACCCGGAATATATTAATTTGGTAGGTCAAAATTCCCATGCAATATTGGGGTAGCCCCTGGTGCTGCTTGGGTTGACATTAATGAAAACCACTGATCAAAAATCTCCCCCTTTTGCATTGATGGAAACACAAGTACTCCCCCTGTGATCATGAAACTTCTTCCTACAAAATTCTCTCACCATTTGACATCAATGGAAAAGGGTAGCTCCCCTTGACATACAACCATCTTGTGGACTTGTACACACTTCCACTTTCCCTGACACACAACCATCCTGCGGACCTATACACAATTCCACTCCCCCTTTATATTTAGAATAAGGAAAATATAAGGAGAACTTGGGAGAATCCCAAGCTTTTGGCGAAGATATTCCAATGCTTCACAAGTAATCTCATGATAATCAATGCTTCCTGCCCAATCTGCATCTATAAAGGCATGAATAATGAAATTTTTACCCTTGGGATACCACAAGCCATATTCTGTTGTTCCCTTTAGATATCGAAGAATTATTTTGATGGCAATAATATGTGATTCTTTTGCTGTTGCTTGGAATCTTGTTACTTGTCTAAATTCTTGCATAACATCTAGCCGGGAGGTTGTTACATATAGAAGACTACAAATCATAGATCTGTACAACCTTTGATCCACATCCTTAGATGAGTCATCTATGCTCAATTTGCAACCTGTTACCATCGGAGTAAGGATGTGTTTGCAATCTTCCATTTTTAATTTCTTGAGCATTTCCTTGATGTACTTAGCTTGACATATAAAGATTCGTTTCTCTTGCTGAGATATTTGAAGCCCTAAGAAGTATGTCAACTCACCAAGTAAAGACATCTCGAAATCACTTTGCATCTTTGTAGCAAACTTTTTATTTAGTCGATCATCATTGCTACCAAATATTATATCATCCTCTTTAGCTATTAGACGTGCTTTAGTTGCTTCATCCAGAACATATATGTCATTTGGAGCTCGACTTGTTGTAGCCACAATTTCACCATACCTTCCTATCCTGATTTCACATTTTGTGGAGTTGAATATTATTGTGTCCTTGATCACACATTTTTCCAACACTGAGAAGATTGTGATTCATGTTTTCAACCAATAGAACATTCTTGGCTAGAGCATATTTTCGTTCGAAAGTGACGGTACTTGATCCTATAACATTTGAAGATCTATCATTTCCAAAGGACACGGTTCCATCCTTCTTCTCTTTCAAAGATACAAATTTCTTTCTATCTCCAGTCATATGCATTGAGCAACTGCTATCAACATACCACACATCTTTGTTGTTTTTAGCCTTGAGAGCGAGAGCACAATTATCAGTCTTCTTCTTCTTCCATGTTCGTTCGTTCTATGGCTTCGAAGATTCTTCTGGAGGATTTTCAAGTCTGCAGTATCTGGCTATGTGTCCAAAGTTTCGACATTTGTAACATTCAATGTTATTTCTTAAATGTTCAAAACTATTGATGTTTCGTTGAGCCTTGGCAGGTTCATATTTGACAGATCTCCTGGAATTGTATTCATTATTGGGGTACGTGCAATATCCTATAGCTTTATGACCAAATTTTCCACATGAATAATAGTAGCCATAAAAAATATATTGGTACCTGGATGGAAATATTCGTCAAGGAATTGTCTTCCAAGGTTGTTCTTGCAAATCTTGTCCAATGCAGTCTACATGCATGTCAGATCTCATAGGTTCATTTTATTTTGTTGTAGAAGGTCCTTCTTCTTCTTCTTTGTAAGCGATTCTAGTTTTGTCGTTGTAAGATCGTTTATTGTTGATGAGTTCTTCCAATTCCCTTGAGTTGTTGGCATAGTTTTGGATAGTTTTTCCTTTCTTCACTTCCTTACGCAGTGAGACTACTTCGGCTTCTAATTCTTCCCTTTCTTGGTTGCTTTCTTCCAACTTCTTTTGAAGTGACTCTTCAATGCATTTGTGTTCTTCAACTTCAATTTTGAGACCTTGAAATTGTTCTTCAAGAGTATTGGAAGGGATCTTCTCTGCCTTGAGCTCGTTTATAAGCTTGATTGCTTCCTTAGAAAATTCTTCTATGGTCAATCTTTCTTCTTCGTTGTTTGATACCTATTTTTTATTGTGCTTTCCGATAAACAATACTCTCTCATTGGATTCATCTTCGCTGTTATTTTCTTCATTGGATGATGGGCTATCTTCTTTAGAGAGAAATTTCCTTTTGGATCCTTACTTGTTGAATTCCTTAAAGCCTTTCTTTCCTTTTGAGTTGCCATCACTTCTATTCAGACATTTTGTTGCGAAATGCCTAACCTCACCATAGCCGAAACATATCAATGGAAGTTTACCTTTGAATTTTCCCTTACCAATTTTTATTTTTCTCATAAAGTAAGCATATTCTTCATCTGAAAGACCTTCTCCATCATCTCGCTTTTCTTCACACTTGCAGGTGCATGTATTTTCAATTGAAGGTTGTTTATTCTTATTGGTTTTCTTAGATGCAACGAACATAGTTTCTATATGCAAAGTACCCTCTTCTTCATCAAGTCTCATTTCATATGCTATGAGAACTCCATGTAATTCCTCTTTGCTGAGTTTGTCCAGATTTTCACTGTATTCTAAGACCGATAACCTTTGGGTTGAATCTCCCTAGTAACGTTCTAAGAATATTTCATATAATAGTCTTCTCAACAACTGGCTCTCCCAATCCTTCCATACTATTGGTTATTTCATCAATGTATTGGAAGTATGTAGCAATGTTGCAATCTCCTTTCATTCTGAGTTGCTCAAATTTTGCTCTATAGATTTGAAGCTTTGCTTCTTTGACATTTGAGTCACCTGCATATATATTCTCAAGCTTGTCCCATACATTTTTGGTGGTCTTACAACCCAACACCTTATGATAAGCAGATTCAATAAGTCCACTGATAATAATATTGTTTGCTTTTGCATCATTTACCAAATTCTTATTACCTTGTTCATCTGTGGTTGATGTAAATCCATTTTGAAAAGTGTCCCATACTTCGTAACCTTGTACCAAGAGATAAACCTCCATTCTTCCTTTCTAGAGTGCATAATTATTTTAATTGAACAGAGGTACACCATTCTTGGTATGCTCCATGACCTCCTTCCAGTTGTTAAACTACTATTGAAGGAACCAAGCTCTGATACCAATTGTTGGAAATACTGAGAGGGGGGGGGGGGGGTGAATCAGTATTCCTTTCAATTAGAGCATTAGTTAATCTTCAATTATTATTAGTGTTTGTACAATTATAGAAGTAAACAAAAGGAACAAAAATTCACACAGTTTTTAAGGTAGAAACCCACTCCAGGACAAAAACCACCTAATGCTTTTCTAATAATTCTTTAATATTCAACTCCAATTGAAAATAAAGCTCCAACTTCCTAGAATCTAGAAAATCATTCTTCTCCAGATCCCACCAGATGGACGCTCCAATGCCTGAGATTCTTCAGTAGTAAATTGAACGAATGCCCCAACACCCAATGAGCTACAACTCACCCTAGCACCACCCTACCACCCTATAGAAGAATACAAGAAGAATGGACTCCTGTACCAAGGAAAATGATCCACTTTACAATGATATAGAATGATGTAGAAGAAGAAGACACACTAGACCATAACCCCAAATATGACACAACCACCTAATGATGATCCTAGACCTCCCGAAACTGCCTCTTCAACTCTTGGCAGATAGACACTAGAACAATTTTTACAATAATGTATTTACAATGACTTAGTACAATGATACCTTTACAGTGACTGTATGCAGTGCTGCCTACTTGAAGACTTCATGTGATGAATTTCTTGATGCTATTATGCACCTTCTTTGTTGCTCTTGTCATGCTACCCTCTGCTGCACCTTGATTTTCTTTGCTGCCATAGAAAGTCTGGTCCTTTGCAGCCCTTTACAACACATGATCTAGCTTTTTCTTGCATTCTAGGAGATTGATATTGAATATGGTGTATCTCTATTATTTCAGATCCCAAATATGTGATTTTCAGTCCTGTAGTAGTCCCCTGAGTCTTCTTTCCAATGCCACAGGTCTGATCCAATTTGGATTCTTCAAGAGATATTTATGCCCAATCTCTCACAATGCCCTAATTATGAACTATTTCAGTAGAGCGAACTTGTATGGCATGCCACATGTCACTGTTTATTTATTCAGATCTAAAATTGATAGAGAGAAAAATATAGTCCATTAAATATCTGCAACATTTTACATAATTCCAATCCGATACTCAGAGAGATATTTATGACGATATTCCCAGGTCACTTATTTGAGATGAATTTCAGGAGCCTACAAAAACACCGACTTCCACAGATCATATCTCCTAAAATTTTGTGCACCTTGATCTGAAATTTTTACAGTAGCTTCCTCCGGATTTCAGCTTCACCTCATGAAAATTTCAGCTACTGAACCTTTGTAGAAAAAAATTTAGAGCGTAAATTCCATGATGACCTGTTTCAGATGGCGAAATCCCTTGCATGAGGATATGAGGATCACAATTTATATAAATGCTTAGGATGAGAGGGGCTTGAACAAGTGAATGTGGAAGGGATTTCAGGAGCTTAAAAAATATTAATTATGAATTTTCAATGACCCTTGCCACAACCCCATGGGGTTTTAGCACAGTAACTGGGGGTACAAACTTTAAACATGAATATATCTCAAACTGTGAAGAATTACGTGGTGTGCCATATATCAGCGGAAACATCTCGAAAAGTAGAAACCATAAAAATAATTCTTGTACCAGAATATATTAATTTGGTAGGTCAAAATTACCATGCAATATTGGGGTAGCCCCTGGTGCTGCTTGGGTTGACATCAATGACAACTGCTGATCAACAAATGGCTCAATTATTCTGTTTATTTTTATGGTGCATTTAGTTTAATTCCATGTTGTTGTAGTTTCTAGCTATTATTTTTTGTATTACTCTCTTTTCCTATTTTTGGATATTACAGTCGTATCGGAGCATGATCTTTGGCTTAGCTTGTGGGCACTACATTTCATGACATTGGAAGAAGAAGCAGAAGGTATATATCTACAATGGCGGAGGGGTTACTTTTTGCCACACTTATATTTAGATCTATGCAGGATCTCTCCAAGGAGGTTAACGAAATGAGAAGGGAGAGGCAAAAAGAAACCTCAAGAAGGTTTCAAGATGAGGAAGGTCCAAGAACTTCCAATCAGCATCATAAACGATCGGCAATGCAGAGAACTCCACAACACTCTACTATGTAAAATTTACTTGCAGAAGGAAGTGAATGGCATGTAGATGGAGGATAATTGGAGCATGAGACTCTGCGTAAGTATCTTGCAGAGTAAAAATCTCAATCTAGAGAATTCAAGGAGAATATGACTCTCCAACTGTTTTTCCAGATCAAAGAAAACTGAATACCCAGCAACAACAATAGAAGGAAAGGGGAAATAAAGGATATATTCTTTTTGCTTAAATTTGACGGTTCATCCACAAGCACAAAAAAAATATTGGATGAAGGAGTTATATGATTTCTTCCAGCTACACCCAGTAGAGGAAAGAGAGGTTGTTGAGATTGTAGCACTGCACCTTGAGGGTGAAGCAAAGGATTGGTGGTTCAACCATATGAAACATGCAAGAGTGACTGCTTATGCAAACTTCACTCAAAGGTTGGTAAAGAGGTTTGATAGAATAAAACCGAAGACACTTTCCATAGAGACATTTCTCGACATTTATGAGAAATTATATGAGGAGAAAAGGGAAGATGTTAGCATTATTACTCTGGAAAAGGAGCAACTACCACCAGATGCAAAAGTACTTGCATCAGTAGAAGAAGCACTTTCACCTTTGCAGGATGATCTCGATCCTTTGACATTGAGATTCCCATGCATGATTCAGGAGGTGCGTGAGGAGGAGGAAGAAAATACTAGCGCTGGTGAAGCAGTAGAGGAGCATCCATCACCATCACCAGTAGTTGGAGAATCCATTTCACTGGTTCGAGGAACTCTTGTAGCATTGCAAGATTTTCCCAAGTATCAGTTGATCCAAGGTTTGCAAACATTTCCATCCCATATTATTTCAACACCTCATCTTGAGATTTGTGGGGTCATCCCATTAGGGAAATTGCATAACCAAGGGTTAGAGCACCTTGATTTGGACCATCAGACTATCAATGCATAGAGGACCCTTGACTTGTTAAAGGAGGAGATGTATAGCCATGCTAGTTTTACATTGTTGAGCTGCACACAACACTTTGTGTTGGAGTGTGGAGTTTCAGAAGATAGGATGAGCATAATCCTAATCAATACAATGTAGGACTATGAGTTCAAAAATGTGTATGGAGAGGGCTATGAGATGGGAGATGCACCATCATGGAGATCAACAACGTTGTCACTGAGGAGAAGTGATGATTTGGGGGCCCAATTATACTTGGATAATTCTGATGGCTGCTTCACTTATGAAGCATTGAATGGGCCGATGATAAATGGTAGACATCTTGTGATGGATATCATTTTCCATTATCGGGATGGAGGCTTCCTCATGAGCACCTTATAGCTCAAAGAGAATAATTTGCATATAGCATATTCATAACCTCATAGGTTCCATTGGGCTATGAAGAATATCATGGAGTTAACTCAAGGAGGATGCACTTCAACATATCATGGAGTGCAAATGTTGTCATCAGATTGGGGAGGATGGTATCTTCCATTGGGTGGATACCTAGATGGAGCATGATAGAAGTCATCACCCACAGTTAGATGGATGGGTGAGGATGATGAGCAAGTGGTTGAAAGGCTACTTATAGATCTATGACACGGGGCAACAAGAAGCATGGTTGCACTAGTTTCTTTTGGGTGAGTATGGTTACTACCCAACATTTCACATTTGTATGGTCCATGCCTTGCATAGTACTAGTGTGATGAAACAACAAAAGGCATGGCTGCGCTGGTTAATTTTGAGAGAGTTTGGCCATCACATGACATATCATATGTCAATGGATGTATTTTTTTTTGGAACATTGCAGGGCACTCACATGATGTGGAAACAGGGAGCTTGGTTATGTTGGCCTGATGTGACATTCTACATGTCAATCAGTATATTTTTGATCCATGATTTTAATTATGATGATGTGAGGTGGCAACAAGACTCATTGCTTCTTTGGTTACTCTTGGGAGAGTATGGGCTAACATTCTCCCATACCTTGCATGATGATGATGTGGGATGGAAACAGGTGGACTTATTGTGTTGGCTTCTATTAGGAGAGTATGGCCACCATACCTAGGATGACGATGAGGTGGTGTGGTAGCAACAGGAATTTCTGCGGTGGCTTCTCTTGAGAGAGTATGGCTACCATACTTGGCATGATGATGGTGTGATGTGGCAGCAAGAGGCATTGTTGCGGTGATTTCTATTGGGAGAGTATGGTCTGAAATTTTACATGTCAACCCATATGTCTCTACTTCCTATTTTACACAGTGTTGAGATGATGCTTGGAGCAAGCAGGGCCAACAGGGCCAAGGATTGGAGCATGGAGAGACACCACCTACTCTATGTAGCATGGGTTGGAGAGATATTTTGTGAGTTGGGACTTTCCACTTGGGGAAGAAACCACTCCACTTCATATGTCTCATGTAGAGGAGAGGCCCTTGGAAAATATATGGTTGCCACATGGGGACTCATTGACGACGAGAGGCATCTGACTACACAGTTGGAGGCCATTCTATAAATTTTAGAGAGAGGTAGTTATGGGGTTGGGCATTCATACCACATTGGTGCAAAGTGGGATACCTTCCATATGAGGATTCCACTTGGGAGGGAGATGGATTTCGGCAGCATATACTTTTGCAGTTTCTTGAGGAAAAGCAACATTTTGGTGGGGAGGACTGTAATATTCCCAATTTTCCATCAGTTAATTGGAATATTATAGTTCTTACTTTTCTTAATTAGTTAAGTAAATAAAATGGTGGAGGGACCCATAAACCCCATATATGAATAAAATCCATTTTTTTGTGTGAATGTGGGTTAGTTAGATAGTGGATCAACATTATGGAGTAGTGGAGCAACTTATTAATGAAGGAAGAGTGGAGATCATAGAGCAATAATGAGGAAGATGATGGAGATAATGGAGGAATAAAAGTAAGATCATAGAGAAATAATTATGAAGTAATGGAGGAAGTGGTGCATTAAATGCACACATGATGGAGGGAGTGGAGATTAAATGTAGAAATGATGGAGATCATGGGGAGACAACACAGTCTTCATGGAGGCTAGTGGCCACATGTGCTATGCAATAATGAGATGGGCCGAGGCTAGGGGAGGCTCACAAAGCATAAAAGGAAGGTGAAGGCAGTCATAGAGGAATTCTGGATTTATATATTGTATTGTTGTTTGACATTTCTTTGCATGCTTCAGTTGTTTAGCTAAGTTTGCAGTGTTGTTTCGCACACGGGTGTCTCCGAGCAGAGATCCCATCCTTATCCATGGGGGAATTTAAGTGCCTACTCTGGAAAGGATTCTTTGAGTATCCATTCATCATCTGGCATTGGTGCCACATTCAGCCCCTCTCTACAACATATACAACCTCAAGAATTATGCATTCCTACCTTAGGGTTTGAGAGGAGGAAGTTATTTCTTTGCATTTCAGCTAGGAAACTAGTGGAGGGATTAATCCTTCACCTTGTGCATCCATTTCCATCTTCCAAGAGTAGCATCATGACATCCAACATCAGTCCATCATTCTACACCTCCTTACAGCAGCGGTTCCTGTTGGAAGTACGCATACCAGCAGTGTAGATCGAGTGGACGAAGGAATTTCCAAGTATTTCATCTTTGAATATTGTGAGGGCTCATCCCCTCACTTTGGTGAGATTATTTCTATAAGTCACGGGAATAATTTCATCATCTAGTAGTAGGATACAACTTCAGAATCCTTAAAAATGTAGTCCATTCCAGTAGTTGTGCATTTCAACAACTGCAACTTGAGAGAAGGAAGGAGGAGCTAGATCTCAAGCTTCTAGCTTGGAGATGAGGAGAAGGGGCCAACCCTTCAAGAATTGAGCTGATTGAATGATATTGCAGCCATATTATCTTTAGTTCATGCCATAGATCTTCATACCCAACAATGATGTATTGTAAGCCCTAGGAGGGTGATTTTCCAAGGTGATCCC
Source organism: Pinus albicaulis (assembly GCA_034641835.2). Taxonomy (NCBI): domain Eukaryota; kingdom Viridiplantae; phylum Streptophyta; class Pinopsida; order Pinales; family Pinaceae; genus Pinus; species Pinus albicaulis. Next base: position 1,031,073,498 of record CM076575.1, on the reverse strand, counting down.
ATCTGGAAATAATTTATGGGTTATTCTGGGTTTTCATCATAAATTCTAGATTTCAATTCTCGACACTTTCTGAGCTTCGAAACAGCCTGATCTACGCATCAATTTTTATCCAGCAGCTATATTTCCAGCATTTCCCAGACATACGGTGCAATATGGCCTCCAAGAGATCAACAATTACACAGTGCTTTTAGAGAGAGGACTTGAGGGTCACTCAAGCCACCTCTGTCGGCTTGAGTGTTGCTATTTTTTAGCATTGTCTATACTTGCATTTTACCTCCTTGTTAATAAAATGTATTATCTATTCTATCTATTTTTATGGTGCATTTAGTTTATTTCCATATTGTCGTAGTTTCCAGCTATTGTGTTTTTTATTACTGTCTTTTCCTATTTTGGGATATTACAAGCTTTGATGGATTGTAGCAAATACTTCAAGAAATGTACTGAAGAAATTAGAAAAAATAGATAGAAACAAGGAGAATTTTTAAAACACCTTGAATTTACCACTTCAAGCACAAAGGAAAGGGAGAAAGTTTAGCTTTGGATTGACTATTATTTGAGGGAAATATTTTTTGTTCCCAGTGTTCATTAGTGCTTGGAAGTCACTAATGCACATAAAGCATGTAACATCCATTATCTCAGGTTGGAAACTTGCACCATTATAAATATTAATCATTTTCCATCATCTCAAGGTGTCAAAATGTAGCATACTAATACATCTAGAAGAATTATTCATTCTAGTACAATGCCATTTAGAATATTATTCCCCTAAAGCTTCTTGCAGAGTTACATTGTGAATTGGTAACTAGAGCTTCCTTGTACCACTGGAGGGGAAATACAATGATGGCATAGGTTTCGAGACAACAATGGCCTTCATTTTTTGGGCTAGTAGATATCTCATGTGTTGCCACTTTGATGAATTCAAAGAAATTAGTTTCTAGCAGCATTTGTTTAGTTGTTTTCAAGAGTATATTTATGTTCTCCATTGACCAACTCGATGGCAAGGGAATATAAAATTTTGAAGACATTGAATTTGAAAATTTTCATGGCTCAAAAGATTACTTTCCTATTGGAATGTATTGGAGATCCCTTATTTCCTTGGAAAAACTGAAATTTTAGTGTCCTATGCCTGGAAAATATATTGAGAATAAGAATACCCTTCCATCTAACAATGGGAATATCAAGGCAAAACAACTTCTAAGCAACTCACATATGCATGATAAAAATACATAGAGGAAATTATATAGCCATTCAAATGAATTTGGTGAGAATGTCATGTGCATTAAACATAAATCTACTATCTTGTTTTCTGATTGGAAGTAACATGATAAATCATCTTTGACATATGCTTACAATGATGATGTGGAAAAGGACACAAAATTCTATAAATGTGAATTTCATGATATAAAACAAAGGGGATCCCAAGGCTTCATTATCTGACATAGCTAATCCTTTGATAGAGGATTTGTGAAATTCTATTGAAGCCATCCTGAATATACTCAAAATGCACCATAGATGGTATATTTTGAACATAGAAATCCATATGGGAAAAACAACATTTGATTTTGTTTTCTATTATACCTGATATTCATACAACCAATGGCCCTTCAAAATTTATGTTTGGTACCTACAACCATGTATAAATGATATTTAGAATGATAATTGGCTATGGTGAGAGGAAATGGTGCATTTTAGGAATCACATCTTATATGTGTGTGTGCACGCGCTAATGGGTGCTATTGTGTTTGGTTATGCGCAATTGGATAAAACCACATATACATATACATGTATACATTCAATTGGAAATTTTCTAGCACACACTGAAAATTGTATTGGGATTGTTATCATTTGAAGGTATGTTGAATGGTAGATATACGGTTGAACTGGAATCGAGAACTATGATTGAAAATTCAAGCTAGAGCATAGTTATTATTTTTGACAAAACATCATTTAAATCATTATTCGATTGTTGGGATTTCATATCGCCACAAAATTATAATATGTAGAGTGTATTTAGCATTGCGATAAAGAATAATATTCCTTTTGGGCACCAATTTGTAAAAAAACGTTCTGAATCACTACCTTGGAGTTGTTCCCCATAATTGGGAATTAGCCTTGGCACCATAAAAAAAGCATCCAAGACCTCAACAGAGTCTAGAAACATAGCTCATTCATGCTTGTTGGAGAATAGCCCAAAGACAAGCATGAACTCAACAGAACTCAAAATTGCACTAACAAATGATTTTTTTGATTGCAGAGTGCATTAAGCAAAAATTGAGCCATCCAATACAATGAAATAAGGTGGCTAAAGATTTGTCACAATATCCATAAATCCCAATTTTCATTTAGGAACAAAGTGCTTAGATGGTTGCTGCTTGGTAACAACTTAGTTGTTAAAGATATGCTTCATCATTGTTTACTAGAGGGTTGTTGTGTCATTTTCATGAAATAAACACAGTAAATCGAGGCATGCCATTCAAATATCATCACATTAAATTGATAGGCTAAGGATTGCTATATTACATTTCCAGCTAGCAAGACTCTAAAAGACCTAAGCATATGAAAATTTTTCTTTCTTGATCATGTAAAATATGTGGTATCGGTTAACTAGCCTCACGCCCAAATGAAATTAATTTGCGTCATTACTTTGGGTTAGGGGATACAATAAAATTTCTCTTTTACGGGTTAACAAAGAGAAATAAGGTTTAATCTGATGGGTAAAAATGACTCTGTTAGTTTTCAAACTCAAGGGAGATTTAAGGTTTATTACCAATATTGACATTTTTTCTTACAAAATGAGAATTGAGGAGCTGAATGGTCAACTTGGCGATGCTATGGGTGCAAATTCTTCTTAGCCACAATTAGTTTATGCTTTAGCAAACTGCATGGTTGCATTTGTTGCCTATCATAAATAGCACACGTACAGTTACCAAGACTGGTATGTTGTACACATGGGGTCATGGTACTCAGCATGTTGGTCTTCTGGGGCATGGGAAAAATGTTGTTTGTGGGATTCCCAGGAAAGTATCTGGTTTATTAGAGGGTTTCAAAATCAACTACATTGCTTGTGGAATGTGGCATTTTTCTTTAATCACTAAAAGTGGGAAGTTGTTTACTTTTTATGATGGAGACAATAGAGAGAGGTGTGACTTTACATTTGAGGAATAAAGGAAAATAGGAGAGGTTATTACCAGGAAGAAAAACATAGTACTATATTTAAGCTTACTAAGATGCCACTGTATGTTTTGTTCCATGCTTTAGGAAAATGAGCAAAAAATTAAGAAATTAACAATTTCATTGACCTTTAATATATCCAATTACTATTTATTGAGTTGTTTTAGAAGAATTCAATCCATCCGTGTAGGGAAATGTGTTACCCAGATAAATACCTCTTGTAGACAAGAGCGATCTCCCTAGTATCATAACAGATAACTATAAACAAAATGAGATAATAATATCTCTTTCCCTAAGCTATTTCCATTTAGATTATTAAAACTAGAAAAGAGAGGATAATGCTCTTACCTTTCAATGAGGTGCTTGTTGAAGACATTTCCTTTTGTCTCGAAGAATTCCTTCAATCCTGAGAAGAACCTGCAATCACAAACATGCAAAGAATCAAAATCACATGTAGTATGTCATAATCCAAATACTAGATTAACTTAATGATCAAGGAGATTAAGAATTGTCATTGTTTTAATTAATCTAAAAAAAAAATTAAGAAAAAGTATCCAAATGTATTATCAAGAATATAAAGAGAAATCTTACAAATGAGACTTGATGTCATACAGATTCCTCCCATACACCTTTCTAATCTTCCTCCTTGGTTTAACAAACTTTCCACTCTAGAATGCCCAGACTAAGGTTACCATAACTAAATCCACTAACCCTGAAGTTTTAGCTCAATTTATTGGAGAAATTGAGGAGGTTTCAGATCCACCAATAGAGGGGTGTGATCTTCAAATGAAGATATTAGGGTTCCTTGATCCAAGGGGATAGTTCCATAATTGGAGGGATTTAGCTCGAACTGATGTGACTTAGAGGCTTTTAGTTGGAAGAATATGCGCCCAAATATGCTTCTAGAAGTTACTTTCCGCCTTTATTTTAAATGGGGTGCGCAAGTTTTAACGGAAAACATAGCACAAATTTCTGCAGGTAAGCTTAGTAATATCCACGCATGTGCAGGAAGTGACCACAAAAAGTGTGTGTACCATATTTAAGAGTATTTAAGAGCTATTTTCCCAGTTTCCAAGACTTGGTTAAGGAATATAAATTTTTGAATTCTAAGGAAGCATGAGTATGGATCATGATAGATCTATAACGATCATCAAATTTCATGGTGACAAAATGATGTGTAACAGATTCCCCTCTAAAGTGCGAAGTCTGAGAAAATATTTCAAGAGAGTGAAGTGGTTTATCATGCCAAGGTCTGGATTGAGGACATCGGTCGAAAACCTGTAAGAAGCATTCAATGAAAATATATAATCATCACTTAGGTAGGAATTCTATATGTCCTGGTACAACAATGACCTAGAATTACATCAATAGTAGACATAATATGGACACAACCATCTGTTATAATTAGTCTACTGAAACATCAATACATAACTCCTCGCAACCTAGATGGTTGAAACTAGATCCAGGGTCTTGATTTTCGCTTCTCGAACTAGTACGAATCTAACCATGCGATTGATTGTTTCTATGTCGAACATGATAGAAACCACTTGATTACTGGTCAATGATGAAAAAAATTAACAAGTGTGAGAGAAACCACCAGTAATGACAATGGCTCTCAAAGTACCTCTCTAAAATCTATGAAATGTGAATGAATAATTTGCGGTAGAACACTTATAGAGACATTCGATCGAAGTCCAATAATGAAAACCTGTCGTCGAAGGAAAGAAACCTGCCATTAAGGCATGAAAATTTCAAGGTACTAATAGGATTTGTAGATAAACTTCCTAGATAAGGATTCAAATTCGATAGGAAGTGATCCGACGTAGGAGGGCCTACGACACGAAACCATTATGTCATGTTTCAAAGAAATTTTTTGCAAGGATTAACTCAGGGATGGTCAATGCGAATGGACAAAAAATATTTGTAATATAAAATGAATTGAAGTTGAAATTTCTCTTGAATACATAACGACATTGTAAATGAATTGGCATAATTTGAATTAAAGATAATGCCCAAAAATAGCTGAAGAATTTCAGTGAGGTTTGATTTATTGTAAGAAAAAAGGATTACCCAACCCAGACGTGATTGTGACAAAGTGTCATGTTCAAGAGTGATATGCTGCTTCTAAAACAAGTATAAAAAATGGATTTTTTTTCTCAAATTTTCTTCCACCATTACTCACAAGTACCTCTTTATTTTTGTCAAGCTTGAGGAGGATATCATTTTCTTGTTTTGTAAGCTCATAATTCGGATGAGTCCATCTTAGTAATTTTAACTAACCCTAACAAGGAGTGGTTCAGTCTTGTTGTGATCGACGGGTCCTACACTGTTCAATTTTAATGAGCCCAACATAGGTTTAACTCGGTGTTTTTCAGTTCTAGGGAGTTAGAAGAAAAACATAAGTAAACTCCATAGTGTTCTTTTTCATAAATTTAGTCTCTCAAACTCGAAAAAAAAGAAGATAAAATAATGTAGGGGAGAACTCTATTGACCACGCTTAGTCAACATATACCTTTTTCGTAAATAGTATAGTTCAGTCTGGAAAAGGGGTAAAATTATACTCTGAGTAGATGATTGTTCATTTATCTTAACGAGTTCGAATAATCAAGTGCTCAATAATATTTTCATGTTTAGAGAGTCTGAAAATGTCTTAAAAGAGAACCCCATGGTTTCTCTTTTTCATTTTTTTTGACAGTCCGAAAAAGTGATAAAAGTTTACTCTAACGCGAAAATGATTCGTTTTTAAACACAACATGTTCTCTGCACAAAATACTAAAAAATTACAATAATTTTTTTTCAATTATGGTAAAAATATTTAGAATTCGAACTTCTAAAGGTCAAAATAGATAAAACATTATTATTTTATTCATAAAAACCCATAAAAAGTGGAAAGAACAAATCATTTTCACCATTTGATTTCTAGAGAAGTAAAAAAAAAGAGTTTTTACCATATATATTTTGAAGCTAGTATCGGGCGAATCAGTTAACCATTTCACGAACCATCAGTTCTAGGTATTTAATCACTCCATCATCTTGCATTATATCCTTTTCATTTTTCATTTTAGGCTTTCAAATTATTATTTTTTTTGGAGAATTTTTTTTTTTAGAAATCACCCTCTGGGGTGCATAGGTTTTCCTTGTTGGACCTGCGCACCTCGATAATTTTTAACACATAGAATTATCATGCCATCGCAGTTTATATGTATAGATCGTGCACAAAAATGCACTTTCTACAAAGAAAAACTGCGCAGGCACTGTGGGGTTTTTAAAAAATGGTTTTATTTCCATCAAAATTTCTCTAATTTCTTCCAAAAGATTCCTAATGATTTTTAATGATTGTTTGAAGGAAAATTGAAACAACCATGCTTGAGTGGAGATAACGTAAGCATGAAACACATGATAATGAGGAAATTGATAGCCCAACAACACTTCGGGTTTTAAAGAATTGTGGACTATACAAATTTTGGTCCATACAAGGAATGAAGGCCCAAATAGAGGTGATGACCTGGTTGGTAAATGCTTGGGATATCCAAAAACAATGTTTTATCATTGTGGATCATAGGCTCATCATTGATGCAAAGGATATTTGTTTAGGTTTTCCCCGAAGGGGAAGAGACAATTTTTTTTTTTGGAAAACAACCAAGAGGAAAACCCACTGCTTCCTATATTGTGCAATATTTCACTCAACATTCAAAATTTAAAGGTGGTTGAATCGATATAAAAACTATCGAATAACTTGATATGAAGATTATTGCTTCCACAATTACTAGATTATGTGGTATTTCAGCTCCTCCTATGGCCACCAAAGCACATATGCAAATGGTTTTTGAGTGTTCTTATGGAACAATAATGAACTATTTCAAAGGAGTACTTGTCAATATGAAAGGACAACTCATGCGAGAAAAGAATGGTAAGCTGAAGAATTTCGGCTATGGTTCCATTCTTATATCTTTTGCTTTAGAGAGAATCCTACTCCTTGTACCAAAAAAATAGTTAGTGGATCCTAAGGGACCGTGAGATCCTCACATGTCATGGTGGGTTTCATTGATGGCTCGCCATGGAGGCAATGGCAGTACTATTGTCCGATATACACCTCATTTTTACGTATGGCTGAGAAGCAAGATTTTCATGATCGAGAAATTCCCCTATGCAGGGGTGGATTTTAGGGGTGACCCTCATACAACACTCCCACGTAGATCACAGTGGGATGCGTAAGGTAAAAAGTCTCATTTTGAGTTTCTATGTTTTATAATTTGTATTTATTTTTTTTATCATCCAATACTGATAATATTTTTTTTTTAATGTAGATGTAGGCTTAGTATGACCAGTAGTGCTTCGTCATTTTGATAGATGAGGGGAACATCCTATAGTAGAAGTTCCACCACAGACTAATGCAGCTGAGGTCCTCATAGAGTTGGAACAAAATCCAGAGAGGTTAACCATAGATATCCCAGAGACTGGGACAAATGATTCTCCTCTCCAATACTAGAGGCATGTGACTGGGGTTCCTAGTCCATTTAGACAATACCTGCGCTGAGTGGCACATTCTATACTCTACTATCATGATCATCATCATGGATAATTGATGGTCATTTTAGAAATCATTTTTTTTTAGTACATTTAGATCATAAGGTGTTTGAGAACTATGATCACAGATGATGTATATTTTTTGACAAACCATGATAAACAAATATTTTGACCTAACGATGATTACTACTTTTGGTCTCTAAGTATCTTGTTCAATATGGATTGAATATTATTTTGATTTATGTTCAATGTTGCAAATTTCTATTTAAAACTTGATTATCCAATGCGTCATCTAACGTGTTTAAATTTCTCGAAATGTGTTAATATTCAATGTAATCAAACTGTTTTCCAAGAGACGAACCCTTAAAAACATTATTAACAATAATGGATTTCTGATTTCATAAACATCGTTCAATTGTAATAAAATGAGTTGTGAATCTAACCTAACAATCAAATTTTGAATCCCAAATGCAATGGCATAATATAAGAGCTCAATGATTGCACTATATTCTTCAATATTGTTTGTTGTTTGACCGAGTCAAACCCCATGAATAGAATCTAACTCATCACTGGGTGAATATATAACCCAAGCAATAGAAGATAGGTTATGTGTACTATGACAGGTGTCGTCAGCAAAGACAATAAAAGTCTGAGGGAATTTCGACATCTACAATATCGAGAGTAATCAAGATAAGCATAAAAATTAATAGAAACTCACCAAGAAAAATAACTAATCTAAGGCACACTTTTCTTTAAAATGTAACTAATGTACAATGAAGATCTTCAAAAGATAAATCATGCATAACATCTCTTCATATAAAGACCATTTCTGGGCTTATCTAAAGAGACACTGGCATAATCAACTAATTCGTAGGCCCCTTTTACAACCACACACTTAACAATGTAAGGGCCATGCAGCATTGGTTCAAATTTACTAGCGCTTAGCTTATCATGAGCTTGATCGTATACTAAGACTAGATCACCTTCTGAATAGACATTAGGGTTAACGCTTTGATCATATTGTGGCTTAACATGTTTTTTATTAGCTTCAACATATAATGCAACGGTGTGACAAGTCTCATCTAATTGTGTTAAGTATAAGAAGCACTCTTCCTCTTCAGAGGTAGCTGGTAATAATTCAATGGCTACTTTTAGTGATGTACTTTCACATTCAATGGGAAAAGAACTTCGAAACCATAAATGAGCTCAAAAGGAGTAAACCCTGTAGATGATTTTTTGGAGGTACGATATGCCCACAATGCTGAAAAAAGCATGGTGTGCCAATTTGATTTATGACTTCCTACAATCTGTTTAATCATATTGGCTAAAAATATGTTTATACCCCGAACCTGACCATTGGCATGTGGGTAATAAGGTGTGGAATTATCATGGCGTAGGCAGATTTGTGGAGAAACTTCAGTAATCATAATGTTTCGAAAGTGGCTACCATGATCTGTAATGATGTCTTGAGGGACACTGAACCTAGAAATCACATGATTAAGTATGAAAATAGTTGTATTTTTTCCATCATCCTTAAATGTAGGCATCACCTCAGCCCATTTGGTAAAATAATCTACAACGAGAATAATATATCCATGCCCCCCGACTGAGTGAGGGTTACATGTAAGGAAATTGACACCCCATTTTGAAAATGAACCAAAAACTATGATTGAGTGAAGAGGAGCGGGAGTCACACACATTTGTCGATCAAACATTTGACAATTGTCACATTTTCTAACCGCAAGAATACAATCTTTGAAGAGTGATGGCCATAAATACCCAGCATACAATATATTTTGGGTTATGGAAAACCTAGACATATGACCACCACATGCTCCATAATGGAAATCATTTAAATCCCTTTTGGCTTCTTTAGGAGTTAAACAACGTCAAAAGACAGAATCGACACTGTCTTCACTCCCCCTGTTTCCCAAGGCTGAGAATGGAACTGAAGTAGGTAACCTCAAACTAATATTTAGGTATGGTAGCTAGCCCTGCCAAAACTAGAGAGGGCTCTATCAATTTCACTTTTATAGCTAATGATATGAATGGATATGTGATGATCTTAGGCTAGTTATAAAGCTCATTAAATTAGGTTTTTGTTTGTTTTGAGTTTTTTTTGGATAGGAATGACAGTCAAGGAACTAGGTTTAGGTTTTAGGTCTGATTTAAAAGGTTTAGTTGTAGAGATGAGAATGAGTTCAGATAGGTATACTTAAGAATATAATTTAATTTTCATTGTGTATAGGGCATTAAAAGAGAGAGATGGAGAGAGTCAGAATGTGAATGTTAAAAGAATTCATTCATCAGAAGAGTAGAAACACATTGATTAAAATTTTATAAATCAGAGCATGAATATCAAGATTTCTATTCATATACTCATAATATAAACATATATAATCATACATGGGATGGAAAGAAAATATAGCATTCAACTTGATGTGGTTACTGAGAAAAAACAATGCTCATAAGCATACCAATCTAGTCCCAAGATTATAGCTGCAACATGTCTTTGATTTCACTGAAAAAAGTTTGTACAATAGCTCCACACTGCAAATAACAACTATCCAACCTATAAAATGACTTGATTTGGAATACATATAGAAAATATAATTCCTAAAAACTCATTGGGTCGAAACATGATCCAAAATACATCATAAATTCGCTCTATGAGTCATTACCTAGAATCTAGGGAAGTTAGAAACAATCCCCTCAAATTTAGCTAATAACTAGGAGTGTATGTATCTTTGATTAATTACATGATTCCTCCACAATGAGAGGAAAAAAAAAAATCTCTTATCCAAAAGACACCTCAAAGAAAAAATGCAACCTTGAAATTTGGAGTATTCTGGCTTGACAACTTTCCAAAAGGAATCTAAGACAGAAGCGTCGCGCCACTTTGAAGGTGAATTTGGTTGAACTTCAGGAATCCATATGAAAATATGAAATTTTGTCTATGTAGCCATGTGTGTCCTCTTTCCATCCAAATATTTAGAATGAGAAAGAACCCCATGGAAGGCCTTCAAAAACTAATTCTCCCAACCTTACTCCAAAAGTGACGCTCACACTGGGCAAAATAAGTTACAGAAGCATGAAAAATGGGCTATGTTTTGAGCTCTTCTCCAAAAATAATGGGTTTCATGCCAACCTGAGGTCATATCTGTGAATTAGAAGTTAAAATCCATCTAAACACATGAAATTTTCCTCATTTGGATGCTCTGAGGAAAAGCGTTGCGTCGCTTCTCCAATGACCATTTTTCTAGAATTTCCAAAAAATCACAGAAAAAAACCCAAATCGCTCAAATATTCTGAATTTCGGTCTATGATATCATTGGATGATAAAATAAACAGTTAGGGATGCCTCATATAGCATATCTAAATAATATTTCTCCTTAAACTTAATTAGGGTTTCCTTAAGCTTTTTCCTCAAATTCTTCACCCTCACATTGGTGATTTGGTTCCTAGTGAAATAATGTCTCACCATATGCCTCTCGAGGTTATTATGAAATTATTCCTTCTTAAAAAGCTTCTCAAGATGAACATTTACCTTTTCAAGCTATAACTCTTTGTCTTTCTCAATTTCAACAGTGATCAGCTCATCAAAGGTTAGCTAACCTAATGGTGGAGATGGCTCTCTTTCTTTCTCTTTTTTCCTGGTTAACCCTCTTGTTCTTGGCCTCCTTGGATTTTTTTCAACCTATCTGTCCTCCAACTGATCAAAATATACCACTTCTTTGAGTACTTTACATTTTTTTGCCTCAATATTCACCTTTGGTTTACTTTGGAGCAATTGTTTTACTATCAATTGCATATTTTCTTGTTGTATGAAGGTAATCAAGAAATTTTCCTTTGAGAGGTTGTTCTTCAACTCTGATATCTCTGCATCCTTTTAATTCATTATCTCCTCAAATTTCTTATCTTTTACCTGATATGGCATGTCAACCTCCATGGGTGCTTGTTCCTCATACATAAGTCGCTCACTCTCATGAATAGTTGGTTGCTCCATGGTTTTTCTTTGCTCAACTGTAGTTTCAGGTGCAAGTACACCTTTGATGGTCTTAGGATTAAAAACAAGCATCTTAAATTTCTCATAGGTTTGAGTAATTTCAACGCTAGGCACCTTTTGAACCTCTAATTGCCTACTTGAAGAGAAAACCTCCTTTGGCTCTGCAGATACTGAGGGTGTGCTATGAATGATGGGTGGACTAGTAGTAGGCATTGATGCAACTATCTCCATGAAAGTTTCCCAAGTCATATTGATTGATGAGAGCTGATGTAAAATAATGAGTTTGACCAAACCATGGTGGAAAAAACTATGGTGATGATCTTTTCCTTTTCTCTGTACCTTTTTAGTCGTCTTGACCAAACTCCTGAATAAATAATTAGGCAAATTGAGTGGCTTAGTAGCAGTGAAGTGCATCAATAACCTAATATGGTACTGGCACAATCTTGAGAATCTCCATTAAAATGTAAAATAATTCATCATTAGCTTCATCAAAGATGTATATTTATCAAGTAAATTCTTGAAAGGAAATATGTGCTCATAAGAATCTTTGCAATGAGGTTTTAAGAACATTTTGTAGTTATGAAGGTCCAAGTCCATCCCTTTGAAACATATTTATCCATGGTTCACAATACTTGTTGTTGAAGCATTAACATATGCTGATATGGTGAATTCAATTCCTGCTATGATAGCCTTGTCTCTCCTGAATATAGTGGAAAAAAGGCTTGTCAATTGAGCATGACAACCTACCTCCTAGATTCTCTCACAATACCTCAAACAACCACAATTTTTAAAACATCTCTTGTCATAAGGAGAAGAATTTATATCCTACAAGTTGGATGGCTCAAACCTAGAATGATGACCTACCTTATGGATCATTTTCTGACCCTCCATGATTTTTTTCAACAATGAAAACCCTATCTTGATGTAATGGGTAGGGAAGGTGGAAAATTAGGAAAACAGGGGATAGTGGTAGAGTGGTTTTAGGGATGGAAATGGAATGAAATAAAGTTAGGGAAAAATCCAATTTTTTTGTGAAGGTAGGGAAATGAATTGGATACAAGATGCATGTGGAAATTTTGGAAATGGGCATGAGGAAGGTGCCCAAAAGGTCAAAACACAAGGTTTTTCCTAGTTTCCCTAAAAAAACGTAGTGAAAACTAGGGTTTCAGTGAAAATGGTGGCAAGGAGGGATATGAGTGATAGGGAGTGTTTGGATAAGGTATATGGAAGATGTATGAAGGTTTTAGATGGTGAAATTAGGGTTTTATCAACTGAAACAAGCAAATTATGGAAAACTCCAAAAACCTAGTGGAGAAAAACTAAGGAGGGAATGCACCCTTTTGCTGAAGAATTTGACTTGAACGAGGTGTGAAGAAGTATCCACTTACTCATAGGAGGTCTCTGAACCTTTGGAAAATAGTTTTTGACCCTTGGATGGCTGCCTTGGAGCTTAAAACCAAAAACGTAGCACCCTTGTCAGAAACGTAGCGCAACCTTCTAGAAGCATAACACAACCTTCCAGAAGCATAGCAAGAGCCATTTTGGCACAATTTTCTTGTTTTTATTCAACCTTTAGTAGCTTTGGAGTGTGATGATGATAATAGAGGAAATCTATTGAACATCAAGGGATCAAATGAATTCAAGAAACTTCATTTTCCATTTATAACATCACAAAATGTGGTTTTTTGTCTTCTAGTGAAATCATACATACTTTGAGAAAAAATTCTTTTTTTTGAAATTTTTTTTGATCAAGTAACATACTTTTTGAGAAAAGGAATTTTTTTTTTACTTATTTTTCTATCTCCAGTAACTCCCAATGAGAATTAATTCTATGGTGAAAATGACATTTTTCTTGCCTTATTTGTGGCATGATTGGACATTGTGGTGGCCAAACAAAAGAAATCTAGACCCTAACCTAGATGGAGGAGTGGTGACTAATCTAAAACCCTAGCTAATAATGGATAACATGACCTTGAAATGATGATGACCATGAATGGAGTGAAGGGAGTAGCATTTCATACCTAGACAACATTCAGTGAACAAAATTGTATTTGCAAATTGTGTTGAAAGCATGAAATTTTGATCTGGGACCACTACCAAGTAAACCTGAAAGAGTATGTTTGATCACTGAACATTAAGACATTAACATTGGCTCCAGCTCGGGATGTCAGCTCCTTCAGGAGGTGTCAATAACACCGTAGATAAATTTTCCTCATCCATTGGGAAATGGACTTAAAACTAGAAACTGAAATAACTTCGAAAAATTGAAATGACTAACTAAAACAAAAAATAATTTTGACTCAAAAATTGACTTGAATTTTTAAACCTTTTTAAAATAAAAACATCAGTTGATCATAGAAGCCTCAAGGCCTTCTCCTCAGGCTTCAAACTTCTGCGACTTCCTTATTTTTTAACAACAAATAAAAGCAATAGTTACAATGAAAGTGAAACTTTTTATTTAGAATGAGGTATTGTAATGTTTGAGGAACCTAGCATTCACTGGTCCTCCCAGAATTTCCTACCCATCGAGATCTTCTAACAAAAAATCCTTATTACCACTAAATGTTGTAATCTTGTATGGACCTTTCCCTAGGTTATCAAACTTACCATGCTTGCCTTTGTCTTCATTTCATGCATCCCATTGAAGAACAACATATCCTAACTTGAAATCACCAGCTTTGGTTTTCTTGTCATAGATTTTATTGATGTTATCCTGAAGTTTTGAAGTGTGAAGGAAAAATTCTTCTCTTTACTATTGTAAATAAATCATTTGACTGATTCTTTGCTGGATGTCATTTGGCTCACTGTCAATCTCTTGCAGAATTTTCATCATCAACACTACTAAAGAAGTGGGAAACATTGTGTCGACACCATACACTAGTTGGAAAGGTGACATGTTGATTGATCTCTTCGTGCTAACTATGTCCACACATAGAGCATTTGTGAGCTTTTTGTGCTAATTTATTTTGTTTTATTGCAACAATTTCTTGATTATGTTCATCGATGACTTGTTTGACGATTCAACCAACCTGTTTCCTTGAGGATAGTATGTTGTAGAATGCCCAAGTCTTATGTGATATTTATCACACAATTCAACCATATTTTTGGACTTAAAGGCGGCTACATTGTCAGTGATAATTTTCTGTGGGCAGCCAAAATGAGACAAAATATTTCTCTCCAAAAACTGAATAATGATTGTGTCTGTAGCTTGCCTCGTGGGGATGGCTTCAATCCACTTTATGAATTAATCGGTGGTAGTGAATATCCACTTATGTCGAGCTAATGATGGAGGATGGATCTCACCAATGAAATCAATATCGCATTGCTCGAAAGGTGCTTGAACTGCAATTGGTTTCAAGTGCAGTGGCAAGAGATTTATTTTTCCCTGAAAATTTTGACACTCATGACAGTCTTATAAACATTAAAAACAATCTTGGAAAATAAAAGCCAACCCTCAGTATCTTGTTTGTTGTAGTATTCTAGAAAATATTATCACCACTATCACCTTTATTGAAGTCTTTCATCACCTTATCAACTTCACCTTGTACCAAATAGTTCAATAAAACTCTGCCCCAGATATTTCCAATACAAATCATTTTTAAGAATGAAATACTCAAGAGCCTTCAACTTCAGAGATTTACCTCTATGGCTAGGCAAGCCGGGAGGAGGATTAAAATGTTGTAGCACATGTATAATATTAGCATACCATGGCGATGAAGAAAAAAAATTAGATACCCGATGAAATGAATTAGCCTCTTGCTCCTCAGATAATGCAGTAATGAAATTTATGTCCAAGGCATGCAAGTTTGAGTCTGCCATGAGCTTAGCCAAGCCTTGTCCCTTGATCAATTATGTAGGTTTGATTTCCAAGTCACACTCTAGCATGGTAGCTATCCACTTATCACACTGACCTTTAGGATCATTCTGTGTGAGCACATCTTTGACAACAGTGTTAGGGACATATTCAAGAACATGAGAGTGAAGAATCTAGACTCGGAAGTCCTTTAATGATTTATCTAGCTCCAAGGCCTATTTCTCAATGATATTGTTCTTCAAGGCTGTGTCTCTTATGGTTATACTAAAGAAGGGATGGGATGCTCTGTTTTCTGATCTTTCTTTTGCATCAACACAACATCTAGAGTATGTTCATAAGAAAAGGAAAATACAATGAAATCCAGTTTAGAATCTGTGTTGATAAGAATAATAGCATGAGACAATGCAAACTTAACTTGATTAAATGATATATTTTCCTCATCAAACCACTTCACCTCGTTGTATTTCTTCAACATATCAGTAATTTCTCTTAAATTTTCAGCAAGGTTAGGAATAAACCTTCTCAAGAAATTGATTGTACCATTGAATGACTATATTTCTTTCTTGCTTCTAGGATAGTCCAAATTCAGAATTGCTTCAATCCTTGAAGGATCTATCCGAATGTCATCTTTAGGTATGATATGACCAAGAAATTTCCCTTATTCCATATCCAACAAAATATTCTTTGGATTCAACCATATGCCAAATTTTCTGCATTTCTGAAAAACTTCCTTTAAATTCTTCAAGTGCTCTTCATTCGTTTTGGAAAAAATGGTGATGTAATCAAGATAAATGAAAAAAAAAGACATCATTTTAATTGGAAAATTCTATATCCATTGCTCGCTGAAAATTTTCTCCTGCATTCTTCAATCCAAAGGGAATTTTAGCATACATAAAGGTACCCCAAGGTGTTTTAAAGGCTATCTTTTCCTGATCATCCAGATGAAATAAAATCTGGTTATACCCAGAATTTCCATATAGCAATTAAAGTATGGAAGAATCAACCACCCATTGTAGAATATGATCCATCTTTGGAAGTGGGTAGTTGCCTTTGAACGATACATTATTCAGGTTTCGGAAATCTATACAGAAGATAATCTCACCGGTTTTCTTTCTTACTGGCACTAAGTTTCTCCAATTTTAAAAATGAGGAGAAACTCTAATACACTAGTGTACAACCTATTTACTTCTTTTTGAATGGAAGGCAGCAACTTGGGATTCATTCTCCTTAGTTTCGGGTGGAAAGACTTATGATCAGGCTTTAGAGGAATGGTGTGATAAATTATTCTCTTATCATACACTTTCAGATTAGAATACTCCCATGAAAAAACATCAGCAAAATAAGACATGAGTGCTGCATATTTACCTTTCATTTCCGAGCTCAAGGATTTTGAAATCTTGAGCATTTTGGGCTTTTCAGGAGTGCCAAGATTGAGGTCTTCCACTTCTACTTCTGCTGGCAATATTGTTGGTTTCTATGCAGTATCATCTTGGTCAAAAATCTCATCCAAAGGTACAAGACCTCTTGGAATGGAGTTTTATTTCAACTGAAGTACCTTCATTTCTTCTCCATGCACTTCTTGGTCATTTGTGAACTCACAAACTCTTCTTCCGTCTGCAAGAATTTATTGATTTTCTTATCATCTTGAAAAATTGTACAATAATGAACATTATCTAGAACAACATGGCGATATTTGATGTTAGTTTAATACTTATTTTTGGGATACAATGGAATTTTGAACATGATGGCTGAAGTGGCAAGAGAATCAGCAATATCATTGTGTCCGTTGGAATCAATGACAAAGTATATTCAGTGAAGGTCTTGAGGATGTCTAACACTTCATTGTGGTAAGATCGGATTCTAGAATTCTTGGCCTGCTATTCCCCTTTGACTTGATTTATTACGAATTCAGTGTCACCATACACATAAATTTTCTTGGCACCTAATTTCTTGAGAATTTTCAAACCGACTATCAAAGCTTCATATTTTGCTTCATTCTTTGAACAATCAAAAGCCAATTTGTAAGAATACATTCAAACATTAGGAGGAAGGTTAAAGGACTGATTCATAGCACTGTGAATCCACACTCCCATTCCATCTCCTTCCTTACCTAAGGCTCCATCGAAATCCATGGTCCGCAAACCACTTTCTTCATCAGGAAGTTGCAATTTAGATGACTGATCTTGACTAGATGCTTGATAAAGGTTTGTTGTACCAATAGGTTCTTTTTATTTCACTATTTAATATATATTTTTGGATGATGCATTTGGCTCTAAGCCACTTAGCATCTTTTCTTATTTTTCTGCACTTAAAACCTTTAAAACAGAATTTGAAAAATCTAAATTTTATACTTTTTCTTCCATCAAAATTTCTGAAGATGTTGAACATTCACCATTGAATAAGATAAAAGAATCTAAATCCGTGTGAAAAACATGTATGAGGTGATTTTTAGTCTTTTATTTTCTATTGATTATGTACTTCATCTTATTTTCCTGGTATAGTTTTCTGAGTTTCCCACAGATTGGTATAGTAGCATAGAAAAGTCAAGCTGCAAGGTGCCTCTAAGTTTTGCTCCACATGACCAGGAGAAAAACATTCCTTATGTGAGAGGGATATCAACTACAACAATGTCCATTAGGACATTCTTGGCTGGACTTTTCTCTAAATACACCACTAGATCTTTAATGAGACCAAGACATTTAACCCTTCCTGAATCAAAAGAGTAAAGGTCATGGTAGAGTCCTGTGATATCAAAACCTAGTTTGTCCATGATGGCTTTAGGAATGAGGTTTTTAGAAGCTCCAGAGTATATCATGGTGTTATGGAGGATAAAATCATGGATTTTTAGGATAATATAAAAAGGAGGGACCTCACTATCTTCTAAGTCACAATCAACAGTAGGACCAAATAAAATTTCAGGGTGATCATCACTCACATTGACTATATTAGAAATTTGATCTACCATAAGCAACCTAGCTACTTGAAAATTATATTGGTCATTCTTGATTATTTCAGTTAAATGAATGGAAACATTCATTTTTGAGATTTCATTTTCAAGACTAAAAAGTGAAGAATTATTTTCTACCTCTTTGGATGGTGCATCTTTCTTCTTGAGTTGGTATTTGTGTGGAATATCAATTTTATGTCCTCCATATTGAACTTATTTATATTTATTTTGATTGCTGGTAGAAGCTTCATTTCCTTTCGCATGATTAGGAAAATCATTTCCTTTGTCTTTTCTCTTATTTGAATTAGTCATCTCTTTGTGATGAGCCTCTGTTTGAGAATTCTGTTTTTTTTTACTTGAGGTTATTGGCACGTTCATGTTTCTCAAACCATACTGCCTATGTACCCGAGTAATAGAATTTTTATATCCCCTTTGGAAATCTTCTGTATGTACTGATAACATATCATCAATTGATAAGGCATATTGTTGATCGTCTGGTGCATACATTTCTATAGAAAACTGATTTCTTCAGTGAGGAAAATAGGCTGCTTATTTTCCTCAAATAAATGATTTTCGCCTGAAATCTCTTCTTCTTCTTTGTCAAGGCCTTCAGTATACTTTTGCTAAAATGGGGTGTGAATTTGGTGCTAACTTTGTGGATCCTAACCCGTTTGTTCCCTTTGCTTGATCCTGTATTGAGGTTGCTGATTTTGACCCTTGAAATTGGGATTTCTAATTGACAGTCCAACTTTTCTATCCACGATGGTCATTTTATCCACCATTTTCTCCATTTTTTTGATCAAGGTGTTGAGCTTTCCCTCTGATGAAGTAGATGTTTCTTCATTGATGGTTACCCTTTTTTTTCAGTCTTGATTTTTGACTTCTTGATAATTAGATTCACTTCGACGCTCATTGAATTTATCTTCATTTCTTTAAGAGTAGATGTGTTTCATTCACTCACTTGATAATCCATATCAGGATCGAAACCATTAGGGTAATGAAGTAATGCGAGGCCTGCCGGAGGCTTGATATTCTCAGGAATGTAATCATAAATTCTATTGAATCTAGTTGTGAAGTATTGTACATAATGATTAGGATTTATTTTCAAGGTGTTGTATTCAACTAAAATCTGTAAAGGGTTCTTCTTATCCTCTAATTTTTCCATAAATAAATCAATGAGATGTTTTTAACTAGCTATGGAACCAACTATTAGGGAGCGGAACCATTTCTTTACCTCTCTTGAGAAAATATGTGCTAAAATGTGCATCCTGGTTTCATCATTGTCAATCTCTTCAAGATCGATGAAATAAATTACTTTTCAAATGTGTAGATGAGAAGTAACCTATGATGTTCCATCAAACAGATGTGATATTTAACCATAGTTTTGAGGTAGTGCAGTGAGTTGTGGTGGTAGTATCAACGAATAAAATCTAGCCATGACTAATGGACAAGCTTGTGAAGGTGTTGATGTAGTGAATACTTGTAGAGGTAATGATGGAATGAAAGTGAGGGATGATGATGTAGCTGCGTGAGAAGGTGTGATAACAAGTGGTGAAGAAAAAACTTGTTGTTGGTATTGGAAATAAGATTTTTCAGAAGTTACATGAAACTTATTAACCAAACCCTAAAGTTTATGAAAATTAGATTAGACTTCACTATCAAGCTCTAAATAAGAGGACTCAGAAAATGACAAGTATGTCTCAAAATCAATTATTTCAAAGACAGTTTCTTAGAGAAAGGATTAAGAATTGGACATGAACAAATATGTCTCAAATTTGAAATTGAAGGACAAACGTTTTGGAGAAATTAGCCTCATAGGCAAGGAGTTTGATTTCACATGTGGGGGTATAGCCTTTCCAACTTTTCGAGACTTTTTTTCTACTTTCTTAAAATACTTTTAGGGTCATTAAGGATTGGCGAGGGGTTTGGGTCTGGATTTGACCTAGTGGGTCTTTTGGGAGCCAGTTTTCTTGAGAATTTTCACTTTGGCTCTAATTTACTAACTCAACCTTCTTCAAATGTCATAACTTGTCACCCACAATTCTAACCTTCAGTGAACTAAAATAATTATCCCCAGGGAAATTTTTAAAATCGCTCCCCGACAATGGCGCCAAAAATGTTATCACTCCCCCATTTCCCAAGGTTGAGAATGAAACTAAAGGAGATAACCTCAAATCAATTTTTACATCTGGTAGCTAGCCCTACCGAAGCTAGAGAGGGCTCTCTCAATGTCACTTTTATAGCTAATCATATGAATGGATATGTAATGATTTTAGGCTAGTTATAAAGCTCAGTGAATTAGGGATTTTTTTGTTTTGAGCTTTTGCTGGATAGGAATGATAGGCAAGGAACTAGGTCTAGGTTTTAGATATGATTTCAAAGGTTCAGTTGGAGAGATGAGGATGAGGTCAGGTAGGTATACTTACGAACATACTTTAATTTTCATTATGTATAGGGTCTGAAAAGAGAGAGATATTGAGAATGAGCATGTTAAATGAATTCATTCGTCATAAGAGTAGAAACACATTCATGAAAATCTTGTAAAACAGAGAATGAAAAGCAAGATTTATGTTCATAGAATCATAAGATAAAAATATAGAAGCATAAATGTGATGGTAAGAAAACATAACATTCCACTTGATGATGGTACTGAGAAAAAACAATGCTTATAATCATACCACTGGAGTCCCAAGATTAGATATGCAACATGTCTTTTATTTCACTAAAAAAAGTTTGTACAATAGCTCCACACTGCATCATGACTATCCAACTTCTAAAATGACTTGAGTTGGACTACACATAGAAAATAGAAGTCATGACACATCATTGGGTTGAAACTTGATCCAAAATACATCATAAATGCACTCAATGAGTCATTACCTAGAATCTAGTGAAGTTAGAAACAATCCCCTAAAATTTAGCTAATAAGTAGGAGTGTATGTCCTTTTGATTAATTACATGATTCATCCACAATGAGAGTAAAAAAAAACTCTCTTATCCAAAATATATCTCATAGGAAAACTGCAACATAAAAAATTGGAGTATTCTAGCTTTACAATTATCCAAAAGGAATCCAAGACAGAAGCGTCGAGCCAATTAGCATAAGCGTCGCACCACTTTGAAGGTGAATTTGGCTGACCTTTAGGCATCCATCTGCAAATATGAAAGTATTCTAGGTAGAATTTTGTGACATCTTTCCATCCTAAACTCGAAATTGATAAAATACCCCTTACAATGCCTTCAAATACTCATTGTCCCAACCTTACTCCAGAAGCACTGCGCAGAGGCAAAATCAGTGGTAGAAGCATGAAAAAAGGGCTATTTTTTTAGTTTTTATCCAAAAATAAAGGGTTTCATGCCAACTTGAGGCCATATCTGTGAAGTAGAAGTCAAAATCCATATAAATATATAAAATTTTCCTCATTTGGATGCTCTGAGGAAAAGCGCCACGCAACTTCTCGAATGACCATTTTTCCATAATTTCCAAAAAATCACAAAATATACCCAAATTTCTCAAAATCATATGAATTTTAGTCTATGAAATCATTTGATGATAAAATAAATAGATTGGGATGCCTCGGCTAGCATATCCAAGTTATATTTCTCCTTAATCTTAATTAGTGTTTCGTTAAGCTTTTTCCTCATATTATTCACCCTTGCTTTGGAAATTTGGTTCCTAGTGAAATAATTTCTTTTCGTATGCATCTAGAGGTTAGTATCCCTTTCTTCCTTCTTCAAAAGCTTCTCAAGATGCAAATTTACCCTGTCAAGCCATAGCTCTTTATCTTGCTCAATTTTAGCAGCGATCAACTCATCAACGGTTAGCTGACCTAATGCTGGAGATGGCTCTCTTTCTTGCTCTTTTTGCGTCGTTAAAAATCTTGTTATTGGCCTCCTTGGTTTTGTTTTAGTCTCTGTGTCCTCCAACTGATCAAAATATACCACTTCTTTTCTTTTACCTTTGCTTGTCTCAATATTCACCTTTGGTTTGATTTGGAGAAATTTTTTTACCTTCAATTGCATATTTTCTTGTTGTAGGAAGGTAATCAAGAAATTTTCCTATGAGAGAATATTCTTCAACTCTGCTATCTCTACATCATTTTCCTTTATTATCTCCTCACCTGTCTTTTCTTTCACCTAATCTTCCATGTCAACCTCCATAGCCTCTTGTTCCTCACACATAGGTGGCTCACTCTCATCAATAGGTAGCTGCTCCATGGTTTTTCTTTGCTCAACTATAGTTTCAGGTGCAAGTACAACTTTGATGGTCTTAGGAGGAAAACCCATACTCTTACCTTTATTATAGGTTTGAGTAATTTCAACCCTAGGTGCCTTTGGAACCTCTTCTTTCCTAGTTGAAGAGCCAACCTCCTTTGGCTGTGTTGATCTTGATGGTGTGCTATGAATGATGGGTGGACTAGTAGTAGGAACTGATGCAACTTTCTCCATGAAATTTTCCCAAGTCATATTGTTTGCTGAGAGCTTATACAAAACAATAAGTTTGACCAAACCATGGTGGAAAAAACTAGGGTGATGATATTTTCCTTTTCTATGTGCCTTTTCATTCAACTTGACCAAACTCCTAAATAAATAAATAGGAAAATTAAGTGGCTTAGTAGCATTGAAGTGCATCAATTACCTGATATGGTGTTGAAAATGCAACAAGATGATGGAGCTTAGTGAAATGAAGTCACCTTCACTAAGTGGGCCCGCAGGCTATTTTTTGGCGCAAAGTCTATTTTTAGACATATGGAGCATGGTCTAGGAGTTGCAGTATGCTATTCTTGGATGATTGGTCGAGTTGGTAAAAATAGATGGACCTATATTTTTAGACATATAGGTCGAAGTCTATTTTTAGACTGCCTGTCTAAAAATAGGTCAGTCAAAGATTATTAGCCCTTAATAATATTTGGACTATAAACTTCAGTTTATCCTCTTGCAACACTTCAGTTGGAGCTATGGATGTGGCCCATGCATCTGAAAGAAGGAATTATGCTATTCCTAGGGGTTTGGTGAGCTCATGCATGGTTGAATTCAGTTAGAACTCAAGTGGCGGAGTTTGGTGGAGTTGATGAGACAGTTGGTGGAGTTGTGTTCAGTTTAACTTAGTTGAACTAGGTGTGTTTAGTTTAACTAGCTAATACACTAGTGATGAGTTGAGTGAATTAAATATTATTTAATTCACTAATTATTAACTCATTATTCAACTCAAGAACACATCAGTTTACTACAGTGCATGGACAGTTCAGTGAAGACCAGTGGAAGAGGTAGATGAAAGGGTGAGTTTGCTATTAGTTGCGATATCAGTTGTGCATGAGATTTGCACAAGCATTGGAGGAGATTGCCCATGAGGATTGCGTAGTTGGAGCCAAGGAGATTCGAACTTGGATCTCTCATTACAACAACTTGGATTGCGCAATAGAGGCAGGCAAATAGTGGATGAGTTTTGAACCTGTGACTTGTTCAAAACTGAGCTAGTTTGTGTGTAACTTTTGGAGACAGTACTGAGTACTTGTGAGGAGTATTGTACTGAGATTGTTACATGTTCTCTTCCATTATAATATAAAAAATAGCTGGGGGTTTTCAGCTATAAGCTTTCCCCATTACATATTGTGTTTATGTGCGCATGTGACTGTTTCTATTTCCGCAAATTGATGATCAATTGTAGAAGAGGTTATGTGTTATGCATGAATTCGAATTAGTGTGTGACCAGGATAATCTCAGTGGATAAATCTTCATTATTCAGCAAATTTCTACATGGTATCGGAGCTGAAATTTCTTTCAACGGTTTGCGACTCGAATATGCCCTTGAAGGCAGTTCGAGTTATGTTGCATGGAAAGATCGGTTGGAGGCGGTTTTAGAAGATAATGGGCTGAAGGAGTTCATAGATATGGATGTCCAAAAGCCTACTGATCCTGCTGAAGTTGAGGCCTGGAAAAAGAAGATGGCGAAATGTCGAAGGATTCTGTTGGAGGGCGTGAAGGATCACATTGTATCCAGCCTGCATGGAAAAGCTTCTCCATATTTGATGTGGAAAGCGTTGACAGATCTATTCCAGAGTAAGAGCGACCAAAGGAAGCTGGCACTCAAGGATAAACTAAGAAACATTAAGATGGAGAAAGGCGACAGTATCGCCAAATACCTCACGAATTTCACTCAATGCAGAGATGAGCTGGGAAGTGTGGGGGTGACTGTCGATGAAGAGGACTTGGTGGACCTGGCTCTCCTTGGTCTTCCGAAGAGTTGGCATTCCTATCAGGACTCTATCAATGGTCGGGAGAAGTTGCCGGGATGGGAGCGACTTTGGGCGGATCTCATGCAAGAGGAGATAAGGCGGACTACCAGGGACGGATCTTCATCAAAGGCACCTGATGAAGAAAATTGCGCTTTGGCTGCCAAAGAAAAGAATGGGAAGAGTAAGAAAGCTTCTCAGTCTGGTGCGAAAGGCAAGAAGCAAGACATGTCCAAGGTGAAGTGCTTTCACTGTCACCAACACGGACATTATGCCACAAATTGTCCGCAGAAGAAGAAAAACAAGCATGCTGCTGGATCTACAGCGGGAGAGGCAATTAGCTTCCAGTTCGAGCGGATTTTCCGCGATCGCATGCTTGGTCTCAAGTGTGATGGGATCGGTATGGTTCTTGGACGGTGGTGCGTCATTTCACATAATGGGAGATCGGGATGCATTTTCGTATCTCTACGGATGAGAAAGATCTTGGAATGCACATCGAGATGGGCGATGATGGTAGATACAGTGCGACCGGTATCGGTACCATTTTCTTTGAGAGGGAGTCTGGTAAACCCTTCGTATTGAAGGAAGTATTGCATGTTCCAGGATTGATGAAGAATCTGATCTCTGTGGCGATGTTGGAAGACAAGGGGTATGATGTGGTCTTCAGCGAAGGAAAAGCCTTCCTGCGCAGTAAGACAACTGGAGAGACCCGGAAGATACGGGTTCAAGTTAAGAACCTTTATCAGTTGCAAGTAGATGGCTGCGCAGCAATGGAATGCAAGGCAGAAGTAGTGGTGAGCAGGGATGATGATGGCGAGCTATGGCACAGGAGATTGGGCCACCTTCACCATGGCGCTTTGAAGATACTGCAGCATATTTCTACTGGGCTTCCTAAGGGAACTCTTGCGTAGTCAGATCAGTGCAAGGGGTGTACCTTGGGAAAATATGTGAAAGCCACCTTTCACGAGAAGGATAGTCGCACCACGATGATCCTTGAGAGATTTCACACAGACGTGTGTGGTCCTTTCTCAGTAGCTTCGACAGCAAAGCACAAGTACTATGTGATCTTTTTTGATGATTTCTCTCGGAAGTGTTGGATCTTCTTCATGCAGAAGA
Source organism: Pinus albicaulis (assembly GCA_034641835.2). Lineage (NCBI taxonomy): Eukaryota > Viridiplantae > Streptophyta > Pinopsida > Pinales > Pinaceae > Pinus > Pinus albicaulis. Next base: position 1,031,047,684 of record CM076575.1, on the reverse strand, counting down.
AGAGCGAGACATATTCAAAGTTCTGTGAATTCAAGGCGCTGGTTGAGAAGGAATCGGGGAAGCATGTGAAGGCTCTTAGGAGCGACAATGGTGGTGAATTCATCTCTGCTGAATTCAAAGACTTTTGCAGTGCAGAAGGGATTCGGAGAGAGCTCATCGCACCCCATAACCCACAACAGAACGGGGTTGCTGAGCGAAAGAACAGAACGATCGTGGGTGCTACACGGGCGATGTTGCATGATCAGGGCCTACCCCTTCACTTGTGGGCTGAGGCATGCAATACAGCAGTGTATGTGCAGAACCGTTGTCCTCACAAGGTTCTTGGCATGAGTACACCAGAGGAGGCTTATTCTGGTAAGAGACCTGACATTTCTCATTTGAGAATTTTTGGTTCACCTGTCTACATGCATGTGACGAAGGATGCCAGAAAGAAGCTGGATCTAACCGCAGAGGTTGGAATATTTGTGGGGTACACTGATACACCTCACAACTACCGAGTGTATTTGTCAGACAGTCGCAAGACTGTTGTGCGACGGGATATCAAGTTTCAGGAGGAGAAAGCCATGCAGTGTTCGCTTGAGAGGGAGCTACACTTGCATGCAGATGAGGAGCTGTTAGTTCCTAAGGAGGAGATTTCGGATGTGGATCAGCCACAAGAGGAGGTTCAGGAGGTGGAAGAAACCACCCATGCAGCGCCAACCATTAGAGGGCGCATGCGCACTACAGAAGCTGAGCGACTGGCTCGGGATGCAGAGAAGGTTGTAGGACCACCTACAGCACAGCGCAGACAGAGACAGTCACCGGATCGGTACACTGGATACATGGCTCTTATGAGTAAATGTGTTGTGACGGAGCCATCCTCTTTTGAGGAAGCTGTGGAGGAACCCGCATGGGTTGATGCCATGATCGAAGAATATGATTCGATCATCAGGAACAGTGCATGGGAGATTGTCCCAAGACCGGTTGGGAAATCAGTTGTAGGTTCGCGATGGATCTACAAGGTGAAGCAGGCGGCTGACGGGAGTGTGGAGAAGTACAAAGCGAGATTTGTCGCCCGTGGCTTCTCACAGATCGAGGGGATTGACTATGAGGAGACTTTTGCACCTGTCGCAAGGTACTCTTCCATACGGACGATCCTTGCTCTCTCAGCGCAGATGGGGTGGCACATTCATCAGATGGATGTGAAGACTACGTTCCTCAACGGAGTCATTGAGGAGGAGGTGTACATAGAGCAGCCTGAAGGTTTTGAGATCTTCAGCAGTGAGTCGCATGTGTGCCGACTCAAGAGAGCACTGTACGGGCTGAAGCAAGCACCTCGTGCTTGGTACACACAGATAGACATATTTCACCGGACTTGGATTCTCCAAGAGTGAGGCGGATCCTAACGTGTACCAGATTGTGGTGGAGGGGAAGTTGTTGATCATTGTACTGTATGTAGATGATCTGATTTTGATGGGTGATGAGCTATTGATACTTTCATGCAAGGAGGATCTTGCTAGAGAGTTTGAGATGAAGGACTTGGGCCTCCTTCATTATTTCCCGGGATTGGAAATTTGGTAGCGCAGTGATGGACTGTTTGTTTCTCAGGGTAAGTATGCCTGGAAAATATTGGAGAAGTTCAACATGCATGGCTGCAAGCCTGTTTATACTCCTCTTCCTGGAGGTTGGAGGAAGGAGGATGCTACTTCAGCGGAGGTAGTGGATGCCACTGTTTATCGACAGTTGGTGGGGTCGCTTATGTATCTGGTCAATACACGACCCGATATATGTTATGCTATTAACCAGCTTTCGCAAGCTATGGTTAAGCCTACCAAGCTCTTTTGGAAGGCAGGCAAGCATGTATTGTGTTATCTTAGTGGCACATCGGGATATGGTCTATGGTACAGACAGGAGGATGGAGCGAAGCTTTCCGGCTTCACTGATGCAGATTGGGCAGGGAGCCCAACGGATTGAAAGAGCACATCTGGAGGAGTTTTCAGCATTGGATCGACAGCAGTTTCCTGGTACAGCAGGAAGCAGAGATCCGTGGCACTCAGTTTAGCAGAGGCCGAGTACATGGCAGCAAGCTTGGCTGCATGCGAGGCTATTTGGATGAGGAAGATCCTCGTCGGATTGTTCGGGTCACACTTGGAGCCTACTGTGATTTATTGTGATAACCAGAGTTGCATTAAACTCTCGGCTAATCCAATATTTCATGATAGATCCAAACACATCGACATCAGGTACCATCATATCAGAGATTGTGTTCAGCGGAGAATCATGTTACTTTCATATGTTCCCACGGAGGATCGGGATGCTGACATCTTGACGAAGGCGCTCACCAGGAGCAAGTTCAAATTCCACAAAGGTAGGATAGGGGTTGAAGATAATCCATATCTTGTTGAGAGGGAGTGTTGAAAATGAAACAAGATGATGGAGCTTAGTGAAATGAAGTCGCCTTCACTAAGTGGGCCCGTAGGCTATTTTTGGCGCAAAGTCTATTTTTAGACTATGTCTATTTTTAGACATATGGAGCATGGTCTAGGAGTTGCGGTATGCTATTCTTGGATGATTGGTCGAGTTGGTAAAAATAGATGGACCTCTATTTTTAGACATACAGGTCGAAGTCTATTTTTAGACTGCCTGTCTAAAAATAGGTCAGTCAAATATTATTTACCCTTAATAATATTTGGAATATAAACTTCAGTTTATCCTCTTGCAGCACTTCAGTTGGAGCTACGGATGTGGCCCATGCACCTGAAAGAAGGAATTACGCTATTCCTAGGGGTTTGGTGAGCTCATGCATGGTTGACTTCAGTTAGAACTCAAGTGGTGGAGTTTGGTGGAGTTGATGAGACAGTTGGTGGAGTTGTGTTCGGTTTAACTTAGTTGAACTAGTTGTGTTTAGTTTAACTAGCTAATACACTAGTGATGAGTTGAGTGAATTAAATATTATTTAATTCACTAATTATTAACTCATTATTCAACTCACGAACACATCAGTTTACTACAGTGCATGGACAGTTCAATGAAGACCAGTGGAAGAGGTAGATGAAAGGGTGAGTTTGCTATTAGTTGCGATATCAGTTGTGCATGATATTTGCACAAGCATTGGAGGAGATTTCCCATGAGGATTGCGTTGTTGGAGCCAAGGAGATTCGAACTTGGATCTCTCATTACACCAACTTGGATTGCGCAATAGAGGCAGGCAAATAGTGGATGAGTTTTGAACCTGTGACTTGTTCAAAACTGAGCTAGTTTGTGTGTAACTTTTGGAGACAGTACTGAGTACTTGTGAGGAGTATTGTACTGAGATTGTTACATGTTCTCTTCCATTATAATATACAAAATAGCTGGGGGTTTTCAGCTATAAGATTTCCCCTTTACATATTGTGTTTATGTGTGCATGCGACTGTTTCTATTTCCGCAAATTGATGATCAATTGTAGAAGAGGTTATGTGTTATGCATGAATTCGAATTAGTGTGTGACCAGGATAATCTCAGTGGATAAATCTTCATTATTCAGCAAATTTCTACATATGGTATTGGTACAACCTTGAGAATATACCTTCACATGTAAAATAATTCATAATTGGCTTCATCAAAGGGGCATATTTATCAATTAAATGCTTGAAAGGAAAGATGTTCTTAGGAGCATCTTTGCAATGAGGTTTTAAGAACATTTTGTAGTTCTCAAGGTCCAGGTCCATCCCTTTGAACCAAATTTCTCCATGGTTCGGGATACTTGTTGCTGAAGCAATAAAATATGTTGATATGGTGAATTCAATGCCTTATATGATAACCTTGTCTCTCTTGAAGCTAGTGGAAAAAATGATTGTAAATTGAACATGACAACCTACCTCCTGGATTCTCCCACAAAACCTCAAATAACTACAGTTTTCAAAACATCTCTTGGCATAAGGAGAAAAATTGATCTCCTGCAAGTTGGATGGCTCAAAACTGGAATGATGACCTCCATTATGGATGCTCTTCTCACCCTCAATGATGTTTTTCAAAAATTAAAACCCTAGCACTCTGTAGTGGGTAGGGAAGGTGGAAAATTAGGAAAATAGGGGTTAGTGTTGGAGTGGTTTTAGGGACAGAAATGGAATGGAATGAGGTTATGGAAAAATCCCAAAAAAAATGGGGAGGTAGGGTGATGAATTGGCTATAATATGCAAGTGGAATTTTTTCAAATGGGCATGAGGAAGGTGCCCAAAAGGTCAAAACACACGGTTTTCCTAGTTTCCCTACAAAAACATAGTGAAAACTAGGTTTTCAATGAAAATGGTGGCAAGGAGGGATATTCGTGATAGGAAGTGTTTGGATAAGGTATATGGAAGATGTATAAAGGTTTTAGATGGTGAAATTAGGTTTTTATCAACTGAAACAAACCAAATATGGAAAAAACCGAAAACGTAGTGCATAAAACCTGAGGAGGGAATCCACCCTTTTGCTGAATAATTTGACTTGAAAGAGGTGTGAATTATTTACTATAGTGAAAGAAATTTTACTATGGTAAAATTGGTCATACATGGTGTACTTCAATCCATCTAAGTATAAATGGTTATATGACCAAATTTTGGTGATAAAAAATTCCCCCCAACGTGCGAGTGTTAGGAGCTAATCGTATGACCGAAGTACGTTGTAAGAACACAATCACTAGCCAGCAAAGGAGAGTCAAAGAGAGATAGACACATAGATGGAGCAAAGAGAGAGAGAGGACAATTACTGAGGGGGCGAGACCTACAAATGATATAAGTCTCCTTTAATGTTGGGGTACTTATTCTCAATGGGGCAGGGGAGGCATACCTATACCCACCGAGATGAAATAGTACAAATAATAATGGTGTGCCCATAATAATGAAACTGAGAGATAAAGTACATGATGAATGGTACATGACATGTTAGCATAAAATGGGCCAAAAAAAAATACAATGGATCCCACATACATACTGCATCTGGAGAAACATGAGCCGAGACTGAATACAATAATATTTGAGTACATGAGACATAATAACAACCAAAGGTCTTGCTAAACAGGAAAGGGCTCTGAAAATATGAATTGATCATCTGAATGATACACGAATTCTATGGGCGTTGCAAGCGGCTGAAACCGAATCCATCAAATCTTCAGAGCTGCATCTGAGGCTCTAATAAGTGCTCATTATACCACCTGATCCCCATGGATCTCGGCCGGAAGAGAATCCAAATATATCTCATGCCATTTGATCCTAAATTATGCCATACCTGCATAACACCATCATGTTTGTTAGTTCAGATAAGGACAACTGGATCATAAACATTCAAGTCCTGTTCCTTAGCCAACAAATTGACCAAACCTCACCTCTAGCCCCAATTCGCCATTTTCCACCTCTGGAACTGCGATCTCGCAGTTTTATCCTTGAAAAATACGAGCTAGGTCACACTCCAGGCCCAGGGTAGTGTGAGCTAGCCATTTAAAAAAAAAATTAGTGTTGAAAGGAGGTTATATTTGAGGTTAATGTGTGAATCCAATTCTCACTAATGTTCCACCCTTCGTCGCAGTTGAGGTTATTGGGATGCTCATTAATTTCTAGGGCCTCTCTAAATATCCTATGAAAATAATGGTGAATCTTGGCTACGATGCAATATTTGCCAATGCATATGTGATGTTTGGTGTTGTTTGAATGATCAGCTAGGGTAGAGGCTTTGGACCGATTGTGTTTTATGTCTACGAAGTTTTATCATATTCTAGTTTTGATGGAGCGCCAAGTTTCCCCGATGTATGGTTTGCCACATGAGCAAGGGATGAGATAAATTCCTTTTTTTCATTTGGGGTCAAGGGGATATTTAACATACCTAAGGTTGTCGTGAATAGTGTTCATAGGTTTTAAAGTGGTAAAGATGTTATTTTTTCTTAAAATGTTTGCAATCCTATCAATGATACCATAGATGTAAGGTAAGATAATCCTACCAGCAGAGTTACCATTATTTATAGTGTTCCCATTATTGTTATTCTTATGTTTGTTGGCATTACAGAAGGCCCAGATATCTTAATGTTTATTATACCCATTTCTAGAAAACACATCCATGAGATATGCTTTTTCAGAATCCAAATGATCGTTGTAAAAAATTCTTATAGCCCTAGTTGCTAAGGTGTTTAGGACCCTAAGTTTTTGGGCAGTGTTGTTTAGTTAGCCCTCACCCTAAGCTAAAAGAAAGCAAGAAGAAATAAACAAAGAGAAGGTCCATAAAGATAGTGGGGTAAGTGAGTCTAAAGGTTTAATGGCACAAAATTCCCTTATGGTGTGAGCGTGGACAGAAAATTAAAGGCACTAGACAGTCAAGCAAGAAGCCTCTGTTCCATATGGCAGAAAACTCCAAAGGAGAAGGACACACACAAGGGATTCTGGGGGTACTAAGGATGAGAGGAAGAAGGCAGAGATATACTCCCCAAAGCACATGACGTCACATGATGGCGGAACAAAGAAAAAACCTTTTGCGGGGTGAGGGAGAGTAATGGGAGGGCCTCACAGGCTCCCGTCAGAACCTTAAGTGGGTCCCTCAAGGAGGACATGTCGCGCTATGTAAAAAAAAGGCAAGGTAAGTTTAGGGAGGCCGGTATGAGACCAGTACTGGTATTAACCTGGCACGTGGGTCACACCTACCCAGCTCCTGATAGCCAACAACTTATCGCCACGCATCCGATTGTCGACATCCTTATGACGTCAACCCTATAGTTGTCACCCTAGCCTCGTTTTCTGCAAATCTCAGTTTTTTTAACCTTTTTTTACGCCCACACTTAGTAAAATACTTATTTTTATGAATCCATCATGCAACGCAGCTCGAATTCCAGTACCAGGTTGTTTTCAACCCCCATGTCGCTTTCCCCCTCGGGCTTTCTCACTGTTCCAAGGTATTTAGTCATTCCTCCGCCTCACCATTTTCGTTCGATTTAACTTTTCAAAATGGTCATGGGGAAAGAAAATTATAGAAAGTAAGAACCTGAAACCCCCAAGCCTACGAGGAAAGGGTTGTCCCTAGACCTGAACCTCTCATTGATGCTCACGCGCGAATTCACGACCCGTCCTACCCCTTTAGTGTATCCCTTGTTAGACCCGAGTTTTTTAAATGTCATTTTAAGGGCCAAGATAGGTTCATAGTCATTCAATCAGGTCTGTATTACCAAATTGCTCTGGCCACATACCCAGTTCCTGAGTTTATAAGTTGGATCAGTGAAGCCTATGACAAACGCAGGGATTTATTCCTATCGACTCAGGATAATAAGATTTTCTGCATATCCCCCGAGATCATAAAGGAAGCCCTTCGTTTCCCTCACACTCAAAGTTATTTCAAGTTCACTAAGTTATCCCTCTACTGTCAGTTTTCAAATTTGCCTTGGAAGCAACAAAGAAAATTCCTCAGATTTATTTCAAACTCTCGCCTTACGGCTATCCCGCCTTCAGATATTATTTCCTTGTCCACTTTCAGAGACAATGTCTAGTCGATCCTCGCTTTCATATCAGGGTTATTAGGTCTCAAGAAGGTTGAGCAGGTTCCAAAAGAATGTATAGCTCTCCTTTGGCTCCTGTCTCAAAAGGGTATTCTTTTGGATATCCCTATCTTCCTGGCTTTGGCTATCCAAAATCAGTTCCAAGAGTTATCCTCCTCTGGGTCTTTCCGGTTTTGTTCCTTAGTATTTTATCTTTTTCTATTTGAGCATGCTGACAAGTTTGAGAGTCTAGGCCTTGAGAAGCTTTTGAGGATGAATTAACAGCCAAGAATTGTATTTGAATGGAACATCTATGTTCGTCAACAACCTAACGGGAAGGGGTATACAAAGTTCTTGAATGAATTCATGTCCATAGCCTATGCCATAATACATGACAACCCTTCGCCCAGATTATTCGCTAAGCAGAATTACTGGCTGCAGTTCGATGAGGAATATAGCACAAGGGACTGGTACCTATATGATGATTACACTGAGATCAGGGTCTATGGTGCAAAATTACCCCCTTACCGTCTACTGGTGTTTCCAGCTATGTGAATTTTTTCCCTTGAGTTCATCTGTCAAACCCTAAAGGCCGACCAGATCCACTTCGTGCTTGTGAAGAAAGGATACATTCTCAAGCTCCCTACCTCTATTGGCCCCTTCACCATAAATTCAAGACACGCCCTCTCCATAGTGGAAACATTGCTTCAAGGGATGGATCTGATACAAGGAAAAGTTTGGCCCTATGACCCGAAAGGGATCCTTTCCAATAGGAAAAGGAAAATAAAGTCAACTGCTTATGTACATGAGACTAGGCCTTTCTTTGAGTGGAGAGCTAACCTTGATACATGGCCTTTGGATTCACAGATGGAGGTCGAATCTTCAGCTACAGAAGGAAGGGGCGACACTGCTTCCGCAGGAACAGAAGGGAAAGGACAAGCAAATGAGGTAAGAGCTTCAGAAGGTCAAGTAGGCATGGACATGGGTGAGGGATCCCATTTCTCTAAGAAGCAGAGAACTGAAGAACTAGATATTGTATGGGAAGATCCACCACAGGAGGAGCTTATCTGATATGGGATGCCTGACAAAAGAAAGGCTTGTTTCACAATTACTTACGACGATGACTCTTCGTCGGAACTTTATGAGCTGTCACGGGCCATCTCAGTTAATAGGGCCGAGGTAAGGGAAGAAATAGGCACCAGAAACAGAACTACACAGGACAAGTTGAGGGCTGAATTGGTCGGATTCATGGATAAGTACCATACCCGACTTACCACTAAGTTAGATATGGAAAAAGAATAGCTTATAATTTCAATTACAGAGGCGGTGCTGGAGCCTACAGCTGAGGGGACTAGTTACCGAGCCTTGGAGTTCGCTTTAGATATGGCTAATATCCCTATAACAGACAAGCTTGGTTTGCACTAGTGTGTTGGAGATATGTTGAGAGATGATGTGGTAAAGCTTGCACTCTCTCTAAGGAATCTTGAAGACAAGTACAACTCAGTATTCAAAAATCAGAAGAGAGAAAGAGCTAGTGCCAGAGCAATAAACAACAAACTAGAAACTCTTAGGAGAGCAGTAAGGGACAAAGGGGCCGAAAAGGATGCGGTTTGGAAGTAGCTCATCCTTGATCTAGAGGCAGAGAAATATGAGCTAAAGAAAATAATAAATATCCCTCGCGGAGAACACATACAAATGGATGAATTGATCCAGGTGGAAAGAGAGAAATCAGCTATCGCTGATTCACTGACTAAGGAACAAGAAGAAAACACCAAAATGACCACAGAGATGACTGGCTTAAGACAAATATTATCAGATTTACAGGGAAAATGGGACAAGCATGTATGCATGGCTCTAACTTCTAACGAGCCTTGCACTACCCCGGAGCAGCTGACCAAAGCCTTGTCAGACTTGAAGGTTTTAGAAAATGAAGCCCGAATAGCACACCATAGGCTACAGGAAATGGAAGCTAAACTGGAGACAAATAATAAGGTGGTAATTGCCTTGCAGGCTGAAGTCGAGAAAATGAAAAGAGAAAAACAGGTACAAGATAAAACCATCAAATATTTGCCTACTCGGATGAAGTGTAATGTGACACTCCTGGAAGCCAGGCGCCTAATCTGGACAGACATCGTATCAGAGGTGAGAAAGCATTGGAAATAACTCACTCTGATGGACTACAAGAAGATTGCGGTTTGTTTATTCAGAGTAAAGTTGCAGGAGGGGCAGGAGGAAGCAGAAGCAAAGGTGGAAATGGCTAAAAGGTACATCAGCTACCTGAATGGATTGGACCCTGAAGAACTACTCACTAAGGGAATCAAAGACCATTTCAGAGGAGTGATGGAAGTCAGGAGAGTGATCGAAAAGGAGACTACATGCGCAAATGCACCGAGTGTTTTAGAGCAGGTTTCTAGGGGAGTTGAACGGTTCAATCGAGAATAGGATGAGCTGCTAGAGGTCGGCCTCCCATCATGCTTGGATCCTGAAACGGCCGCATTTTTAGAGCTAACGGTCTATGAACAGAAGTTGACATTCATCATCAACCAGGCTAATTTACCTTTGGAAAAAACTTCCCGTCTAAAGGCGAAAAAAATAATTTCCGCTCTAAGTAAGGAGTTCTCCCTTCTCTGGCAAATTAAACTGTGTCTAGTCTTCCGAGTGGATTACACCAAGCTTATAGATATTTAGGCTCTAGTCGAGACTTTTGTCACCATGTCATCACTAGGGGAGAGTATATGCAAAAAATGCAGTGAATATGTCAACACTCCAGCATCCACATCCTCTCAGCAGTCGCGACCGCCTCTCAGTCGCAAAACTTGTTCGTCCGCATCATCAACACTTCTGAGTTAGCAGTTATCAGGAACTATTCTCCGTTACAAAAAATGAAATTCATGTTTTGGCCCAGGTGGCCAATTTACTTTTATTTCTTATGTATTGTAAAATCGGGTGAAATCTTTATTTCACCCTCTGCACTTTTATTTTTCATTTTACTGTTATGTTTTCAGTTAGTGCATTCATTAAGGCCACTATTCAAATGATGAGAGGCCATTTTCCTCATCATCATTTTTGGTTTTTGATGGAGACCCCAAACATAAAGATATATTAAGGGGAATATTTTGTCTAAGAAATATCTTTTCACAAAAGCTCAGCTAAAAATCTATAAAAGATGAAATCTGAAGCTGAGAAAGGGTTCCATATTTTTCACAGCAGAAACTGTTAATTGTGAATTTTCCTTTTTCTAAATTTTTGAGATACTTTCATAGTGTATGTTGGAAGATCCTATTGGGAAATAGAAACGAAGCTATTCTGTGGTGTAATGGATTCCAAATGAGATGTGTTATAGTATGTATTTTCTCAATAATTCTTTAAGATAAATTTCTGTTGTATTTCCATCATTTTTTTGTTATCGTAAGCTTTCGGAATGCGAGTGTTCATTATTTAGATGTGAATTTATCTTGAATGGTACTCATATCCATATTTCTGCTACACTTTAAATATGGCTCGAGGCACGATATTCTATTCATATTCTATTTACATTGCCATATTTCTTCTGTTGTTAGTGGGGTGGATTCTTATGCTAGTATAAACCTACCTTACGCTAATATTTCCTTTCACGTTCTGCCACTGTTTTCCATACTCATTTATTTTGGTAACTGTTTAATAGTTTCATGTTCGGCCCTCCCCAGAGTAGTTAGTTTTATGCCTGCTTCTAATTCTCACTTAAATTCCCTTTTGCTCTATCATTGGATGTCATTATTGTCCATTTTCTATCTCTGATGTCTTGGTCCCATACCAGAAAAATTTAACCCTTATTTCAGAACAAGAGGTCTTGTAGTATTAGCTTGTAAAAACCTTTCTGAACCCTCTTGTCTTAAGATGTCCTAGGCACTGGTCTTTAACAACTCAAGGTTGTCTCTAGGAATTACAACATATTTTTGGCACCATTTCCAAGTATCGCATTAGAAGATATTATCCCTGGGATACGACAAAGTCACATTCACCCTTCAGAATCAGGTGAGCATGAACGGTTGAGAATTGTCGATCCCTCACCTTGGATACTCCACAGTTCTTTAAAGTATAAAATCCTTTGCAATCATGGCTTATCATAAGCCTCAACTAAGGTCAGATACCTCCTAGTTGAGAATTCCTTCTATGTCTAACCCAGAGAAAATTTTATTCAAAACAGTCTGGAAAGAAAAGCAATCCGCACAAACTGATATACCCAGGTTCTCATTAGAAGACTCTCCATCCTCATCTCAGCAAGCTCAAGTCCAAGGGCCTGATTCCACTACTAGAGTACTTGAATACCCACTAGATAACCCTACCTTGAGCATTGAAAGAAAAAATATGAAGCAAAGTCAATAAATACTTCTAGATTTTTCTTGCATCCCACTCCTAAAGCTGAAGAAATTAAGCAAGTGACTATCCCTCAGATTCCACATGCCCAAGCCAATTCACAAGCCAAGTTTCAGCACAACCCATTGGCATTCATCAAAACCCTCCTCTATGTCCACCACCTCCCATGGCAGTTCCTGGCTTCTTGCTAAATAAATATACCCCCCTGGCATTACCACATATTTTAAGTGACATGTGTCAAGACTACATGAAGCTCTTACCCCAGTTTACCGGGGAAGACATTAGTGTTTCTCAAAATAATCTTGAAGTTTTTTGTGCTTTCACAGATAATTTCAATGTGGAACACCTGGACGTAGTGCTAAGGCTGTTCGTTTAATCTATGGATGGGGAAGCTCAGAAGTGGTTCAAGACTCTTGGAGACCACACCATCACTAACTGGGAGGAGATGGTAAATTCTTTTACCCGAAAGTGGGTAGATAAAAGAGACCATGGTTATTGTCTCACAGATTTCAACACTTTAAAGAAAATACATAATGAGGATGTGTCTGAATTTATAAAGATATTCAACAAGCTATACACCAACCTACTAGCTGATATGAAACCTCCTCAGATAGCCGCTAAGGTAGTGTTTGTGGGAGCATTTGAATCTGAGTTTGGTTTCACCCTAAGAGAAAGGAAATCTGCTTCTCTAGACCAAGCTCAAACAAATGCAATGGAGGTAGAAGCCAACTTTGCTTCTACAAGGAAATTGAAAGGAAGGCTGGACCATGACTTCTGACGAAGAGGTAAAGAAGAAGCTTCTTCTTCAAACCAAGAAAGAGAGGTATCAGATTATAATATTGAGGAAATGAACAAGATGATTAAGAATCTTTCAAATAAATTAGTGAAACTAGAGCTAGAAGCAAAGAATTCCTCTTCCTGGCCATCTTAGACTACTCCTAACGGGGGCTATAACCCATAATATTGAAAGCCACCCCTGCAGATATTGCAAAAGGACAGAAAGGAGCAGCAAGATCACATACAACTCCCTCTATATTTGGAAGGGAAAATGGAGGGTCCTACTGAATATGTTCCTAATGGAAAATGTGATCAGTATATTTCCTATTCAAAAGGGGAAGAGGTAGAGCTTTCTCTATGGGAGGAAGAAGAAGAGAAAGTGAACTCCACTGAAGTTCCTGACATTGATGATTATTGCAGACAGTTCGTGGATTTCATGCAAGCCCAATTCAACAAGAAGTATGATCTTCGGTCTTCTAGGAAAATGACTCATACTCAAGATCAAGATGAAGAGTCACATCCAAAAGAGCCGGTCTATCAGAAGGTTGATAACGGAGGTAAGAAACCTATTGAAGAACCCTTGCATCAGTAAGTTACTCCTCCATCCTCATCTAAGTCAATACCTGATCCCCTTGCAAATCCTAGATATATTCCTGCTGATGAAAAGCCTCCAGTCCTTCCTAAATAACCAAAAGAAGTCATCATAGAAAAGGGGCCTGCTGTTTTTAATATCCAAAAAGAATTAGAGAAAGTTAATATCCCTATCCCCTTAGTTGAGATTTTGAAGTAGCCTTCTTATAAAGCTCAAGTGTCTCAATTCATGCTCCCTCATGGAGTATCTCCTCTCCCTTAAAGTATTAACCTTCAAGAGGAGAGGCTTATGGTAGTATTTGGCCCACATGTAGAAGAACTGGATTCAGCAACCCCATCTTTTTATGTATCTCTGGTCATTCATGATTTGCTGCTGCACAGCTATATGTTGGACTCAGGGGCTTCATAGAATTTGTTGCCTCTGACAGTCATGGAGAAACTGGGGCTGCAGATCACTTGCCTGTACAAGGACCTCTATTATTTTGACTCCAAAAGACTCAAATGTCTGGGGATGATTAAAGATCTGGTGGTGAACTTGGCTTAGATCCCAACCAAAAGTGTCGTTATGGAAATAGTGGTCGCTAATATCCCAGCCTGGTTTTGGATGCTATTGTCCAGGTCATGGGGGACTAAAATTGGCAAGTCAATTCAGCCTAATCTCGCTTATGCAACCATCCCGGTGTTTGGTGGGCAAGAAAGGAGGTTGTATCGAGAGTCTAGATTTGTGAAGATGGTGACCAGAGATGATGGCTCAGTCAATTCTCCAGCAAGGAGGGGGAGTTTTCCTGTCTAATGCTCGAGGAACCCCAAGAGTTTTTACAGGAACTAGCATTCAATCTGTTTAGACCAGAACAATCCGCAAGTAATGAAGAAAGGGGGATGTGGACTCTGCACTTCGATGGAGAAAATTCAAGGGAAGGAAATGGAGCGGTGGTCCTCTTAATATCCCCCACTGGATATTGGTCCCCTTCTCTTTTAAGTTGGAATATGAAGCCACCAATAACGTGACAGAGTATGAGGCACTGCTTTTGGGGTTACAAACTGCCAAAAATATGAACATTCAGAGTCTCAAAGTTTTTGGAGACTCAGAGCTCATGGTGAGGCAGATTAAAAATCAGTGCCAACATAAACACCCTCGGTTAAGAGCATACAGAAATGAAGTATGAGACCTAGTGGAGAAATTATTCCTAGAGTTCAACATACAATTTATGCCGAGAGATCAGAATAGGATGGTTGATTCCCTTGCTGTGGCAACAAGTAATTTCTGTCCACCCCAGAATCCGCTCCTAAGATATTAAGTCGAGGTGCGTTATCGACCCTCTATCTTAGATAACATCAAACCTTGGCAGGTGTTTGAAGATGAGGAGTAGATGAAGCGCTTCATGGATACTATCAAAGAGTTTTGTAACTTGGTCATTGATCCGGATTTATGCAGGAACGCAACAGAATAAACACATAACCATAAATACAGAGATGCAGCGGAAATAACACTTCATTTCATTAATATCAAAGAACTGAAATTTGCTTACAGACAATGGAAATAAAACTAGCTAGGGTACTGGTAGCTATCTCTGAGAAGAGATGTGGTGGCTACAGACCTCTGAACTGCTTTACAATGAGGCGCGAGGGCCTATTTATTATTGAGAAACAATGGAGAACCCTAAACATCCCAAAAAACCTAACCCTAGGAGATGAAGCGCCAAAACTATGGGCCCCGTTTGGGTAAATTGGTGTTTCAACTTCCCAGGGACGTAACTTTGGCATACTATCTCCGTTTGACGCATATGATACATCATTAGAAAGCTCTATCCGAGGACTACAGCTGTCAGGACGAATTTTATCAGAAAATTCGCTGGCGCTTTCATACCCAAAAAACGTCGTTTAGGGCCTCAAAACGGCTCCGGAAGTTCAGGACCCGAAAAACTGCTAAAAATAGTAAGTTATGCCAAAATGGAAAAACTGAAAGAGACAATGGTGGGGGCCCAAGTGGAATAGGCGGGTGGCCACCAATATCCACCTGGATCATTCCTCCCCCCTTAGGAAGCAATGGTCCCCATTGCGTTAAGTTCCTCCATGAGATGAGGAAATGTCTGCTGAACTTGGTCCCTGGTGAACCACTTTCCTTGGTGCAGGAGTTGGCCAGCTTTGACAACCCGATACAGTTGGATCTGCTGTTGACGAGTGTTCTTGATTTGCATGTCCATGATACAATCTGTGGTGGCCTGTTCCATGCAGTCTGGGTTTAACTCTGTTGGTGTGAGTTGTTCGGCAATGTCCGAGGTGTCCAGCAGAGGTGGAAAGTAAGGACGAAGGCGATCCACATTGAAGATCGTACCAAGGAATGGTGGAATACTAAGTCAAGGCATTGTTACCCAAGGTACCTCTGGTAAGGGTGTGCACGCCCGCATTTGAGTGGGCGAAGCTGCGTGAGGTCCAAAGGAGGCGCTCCTTCTCGCAATGTAGCCATACTTTGTCGCCCACCTCGGGAAGTCATGGCACCCGTGTTGACTATGGTGCCAACAGACTTCCCCCCGATTGGCTCTGTCCAATATATCATGAACCTGTTGGCAGATGTGTTGAATGCGCTCGATGAAGCTACTTGCTTTGTCAACTTCAGACTGGACATGAGCTGAATCGGCCTGAGCAGCTGCAAACGACATGGCTACGTCAATGGGACATAATGGTTGGAATCCCAAGCCTACCTGAAAGGGGCTATGGCCAATTGAACTGTGGAGAGCCCGGTTATAACTGTGTTGTACATAGGGGAGGCTCTCGTCCCATGTGCGTGGATGCTTTGAGTTGTACATGCGCAGAATGTGTACAATCATTTTGTTGACGACCTCTGTCTGGCCATCTGTTTGGGGATGGAAAGCTGTGGACTTAGTGAGCTTTGTGTCCAACATTGACCAGAGGCTGGACCAAAATGTGCTGAGGAACCTGCTATCTCGATCTGATATGATAGACTGTGGGATCCCAAAGTGCACCCACACTCGTTCAAAGAAGAAGAGTTTAGCAGTGGCTTCTGCTGTGATATTCTTCTTACAAGCCGCCATGATGGCCATCTTCGAGAATCTGTCAACGACCACGAAAACACAGTCATTTCCATTCTTAGTAGAAGGCAGGCCCGACATGTAATCCATGGAGATGGATTCCCACGGTCGACTAGGGGTAGGTAGTTGAGTATATAGGCCTTGCTTCTTGATGGTCGAAATTTAAATTTCCACATTTATCAAAGGTTTGAACCAAGTGTCGGAATTTCGCCAAATGTACTAGGTGCAGTATAAATGATTCTGTTAGCATCGCCACTATTTTCTGATCAAAATGCCCAAAGAATCACGATCGAGGCGCCTTCATATCATCTTGGCACGCTCGCTTGAAGGAACACAAAGGTGTCCCAGGTGACATAATAGTGCATCTTGGAGGTGAAATTTTGGAACTTGCATACCACCCAAGAGTGCCTTGTATGTGTAGCTGAATTCTATATCACTCTTGTAGAGAAGAAGCCAATCAGAAGTCTCATGCCCACAAGAGTTGAGAACAGTGGTTATGGCCACGATCAGTGGTCGGCTGAGTCAGTCTGCAACATTATTGGTGTTACCCTTCTTGTACTTGATGTTCAAATTAAATTGTTGCAGATATGTGGATCACTTCTGATGGCGATTGTTCTGCAACTTCCCTTGTGTCTGTATGAACTGCAGGGGTCAGTGGCTTGTGTGGATGATTGTCTCCTTCCCCAAAATGTAATAATTCCATTGTCGACAAGCTTGCACAATAGAATACATTTATTTTTCATAAGTGGGATACTTTCGAACTGTGTCGGATAATGTCTCACTATGATATGCCACTAGATGCCCCTGTTGAGTAAGAACTTCCCCAATAGCATAGTTAGAGGCATCTGTCTCGATCTCAAATGGTTGTTGCAAGTCTAATAATGTGAACACTGGGGCAAAACAGAGGTGATGTTTCGATTCTACAAACACCTTCTGTTGAGATTCTGACCAACAGAAGTTTTATTTCGCTCATCCCTTGGTGACTTGACTCAAGGGCCAAGTGATATGAGAGAATCCCAACACGAACCTGCAGTAGAAATTAGCAAGACCCAAAAAGCTACGAAACTCTGTTAGGGTAGTTGGGGCTGGCCAATCCCAAATGACTTGGATCTTGGCTGGATCCACATGCACCCCCCTTTCATCAATAATTTATCCCAAATATTGAACTTGGGTCATGCAAAAAGTTCACTTCTCAAAATTGGCACACAACTTGTGTTGTTGCAGTGTTTGGAGGACTTCTCGGATGTGGTGGAGGTACTCTTCCCAAGTCTGGATGAAGATCAGAATGTCATCCAAGTATACCACTACAAATGAGTTTGTGAATGGACGCAAGATGTCATCCATTAACCTCATGAAGGTTGCGGGATCATTTGTCAATCTGAAATGCATGACGAGCCATTCGAAAAGGCCCTCCTTGGCTTTGAAGGCAGTCTTCCACACATTAGAGGGTTCGATTGGTACCTGGTGATACCCAGACTTCAAGACGATCTTGCTGAAATATTTTTCCCCTTTGAGTTGGTCGAGAAGGTCATCAATCCGTGGGATCGGGTACCTATTCCAGACAGTGATCTTTTTCAGTGCCCAATAATCAATACAGAGTCTCCAAGTCCCATCCTTCTTCTGTACCAACATGATCGGGCTCCCATAGGGCGATGAACTTGGCCGGATGTGACCTTTCTGCAGCAACTCCTGAATCTGCCTCTTGATTTCATCATTCTCCAGAACAGAGTGCATATAGATCAATCCATTGGGTAGCGACGCACCTAGGGTCAGGTCAATGGGGTGATTGACCTGATAGTGTAGAGGCACCCCTGTGGGTGAGGTGAATATGTCCCGGTACTCCTCCACAACCTTGTCCATTTGTTATTGTCATGCAGAGGAGCCATGTCTGGAGGTTGTGGCCACAGTCTTCTTCTTGCCCTGGGGGCGGATCATCAAGAAAAAAAATTTCCTGGTTTGGGAAATGAGCTTACTACATTGTTTTTCAGTAACCAAAGAGATAGTGGAAGGCGGTGGTACCTCTGGTATCCTGTACAATTTATTTTCCAAAGTAACAATAACAGCGCGAGGCCGGGACTCATACACAGCATGTCGCTTCCACAAGTATGGTTGGCCTAATAATACATCAAAAACATCAATAGGTGCAATGTCACACAATACCTCATATGTGAAGGGCTTGATGCTATAGGGAAGGTGGCACTGCTGGCTGACGCGGAGATCTCGTCCTTGGTGAAGCCACCCGATGGTGTATGGTTGTGGGTGCGCTATGGTCGGCAACCCCAACCGCTTCACGACATCTACTGAAATGAGGTTCTTTTGGCTCCCATTTTCGACAATGAACCATAGCGGGGAACCCTTTACCCACATCTTGGAGTGGAAGATACACTCTGCCTCCTCTGGATCTTCTGGTTCCTCCTTTTGGATCTTCGTAGTGGCAACAATTGCATTGGGATTCGCATCAATAATATGCTTCCCTTTGTCATTCACCTTGTCAAGTTCTAATTCAGAGTTGGAGCATGCATCTAATTTAGAAGCCCTCATCTCGGCCACCAGTGACTGCTTGGCCTGACACTCACTTGTGTTGTGAGTGGAGCTCTTATGGAACTCACACCACTTTCCCGTGTCCTTCTTTGGCTTCGCGGTGTTGTTCTTTGCTTGTGTCTTTGGCAGGTTGTCTTGGGCTACCATGCCTTGGCTTTGTCCTTTATTCTGCGGTTTGGGGGCATCTTTCCCCTGCTTTTTATTCACAGATCCAAAGTCTCGCTTCTTCTATTTTAATTTCTGCTCAATCTTGGCAGCATACCGGTATGTCGTACCAAGCGAGGAGATGTCAAGGAACTCCATTTCCTCCTGAATGTATCTGTGCAGACAACCGCGATACTTTAGCACCAAATGTTTCTCTGAATATTTGATACCCAACTTTGTGCATAGGGTATGGAACAGATTCATTAGCTCATGCACATCTTGATCCCTTTGTTGCCGCAGCGTGGTCCATTGTATGTACTTGTCCTATAGCTCCCCATGGGATAGTATTGTTCCTTGATGGCATCTCAGAAAGAATTCCAAGTGGGTACGGCTGAGAACAGAGAGGGTTATGTCTCGTCCTTTTTCTCACAGTAGGTTTTCCACCATTCCTTGACATTGGGGGTAGCTTTGAGGAGTGAAAAAATAATCTTCTCCCAGTCAGAAAAGTCATGAACCGATAAATATCCTTCTAATAGATTCAACCATCTATCTATGGCATCTGCATCTATTTGACCCTCAAATATGGGAATTTCAAAGTTTACTTGTACCTTAAAGGGAGTCGTGCCTCCAAAGTGGTTGCTAGATGCAAATGTGCCGCCAATGGGTAGTCGTTGAAGGATCTGGGAAAAGTTATCCATCATCGTGTTCCTTTGTTTTTCGAGGGACTCCTCGAGCAATATTTTGATAGGATCTCTTGCTCCCTCATCTTTCTTTTCGTCCCCATGGGCATCCATCGGGGTTTGCGAGGCTGATCTTGCAAAGGTTCCACCAGATCGAGCCCTAACTCCTTATACCCCGACCTCGTTGGGGACATGCAAAGAAGGATCGAGAAAAAGCAAATCGCTCTGATACCACTGATCTGGATTTATTTAAGAATGCAACAGAATACAGAAATAACCATAAATATAGAAATACAGTGGAAATAAGGCTTCATTTCATTAATATCAAATCACAGAAATATGCTTACAAACATGATGGAAATAAAATAGCTAGGGTGTTGGTAGCGAATCTCTGAGAAGAGATGTGGTGGCTAAAGACCTCTGAACTGTGTTAAAATGAGGCTCGAGGGCCTATTTATTATGGAGAAACAATGGAGAACTCTAAACGTCCAAAAACCTAACCCTATGAGATGAAGCGCCAAAACTATGGGCCCCGTTTGGGTAAATTGGTGTTTCAACTTCCCGGGGACATAATTTCAGCATACTATCTCCGTTTGGGGCTTCAAAACGACTTTGGAAGTTCAGGACCCAAAAAACTGCTAAAAATAGTAAGTTGTGAAAAAACTAAAAGAGACAATGGTGGGGCCCCAAGTGGAATAGGCGAGTGGCCACCAATATCCACTTGGATCAGTCATACCCATGTCTTGCAGGATTTTCATCAGACTATTTAACAGCTCCGCATTTTTTGGCCACTTATGTGAATTTCTCTTGATGAAAGTTAGGTGTTATTATCACCTACACCCAAGTTCTAGGCTTGGTTTATTTGCCACTAAAATTGATATACTCATTTATTGGATAGTTAAGTTAGTTTGAACACCATGTGGTTTATTTTGATATAATTTATATGAAGGAAAATTGGGTTGGTAAGCCAAGAACCTCCCAGGAAGTCCTGGTTACCAGGTGCAAGCCCCGGAAGTGATGATTGATGCTATGTGATTCATTCACTAGTTTCAAATCCACTTCTTCACCCCTGTGAGCATCACCCGATGCAATGAGTGCTAAGTGGACTATTCAAAAATCACACGAAATTAATCAGTATGACTACCACTCATGGAAATGGTCATAGATGAATGACTTACTTAACGCAGTTGAATCCCAAAAAAATGATAGCTAATGTAATGCACTGTGAAAACCCCTTAATACTTAATAAAATATTGTTGCCAAGCATAGTATATGACTCAATACGCCAGCTGATTTATGGAGAAAAGTCAATTTGCAAGACTATCAGGTAGAATTTCCAATGTCATTAGGATACTCTGATTTTTTAAATGTAGTATAGATTATACAATGGACAAGATAAAATTCAAGCCTCATAATGATGAGTTAATAGGTCATTGGCTTTAGTGAATTAAGTTATATTTTTGCAACATCAAGAATGCTCACTTTTTCAATTTTGCATAGATTATGTAGTGGACTAGACAAAATTTTATAGCATGTCCAATCCTCATAATGTTGAGGTAATAGGTTCAGTGGCTCTAGTGATTCAAATTGATTATTTTGAAGATTAAGAATGTTCATTTTTTCAGTTGTGGCATGATTTTTACAATGGGATAGGAAATTTTCTTAATGTTTCCAAGCCTCATAATGTTGAGGGTATAACATGTTCATTTGCTGCATTGAATCAAGTTGGTTATTTATATGACTAGGATTGTGTGATTTTAAAATTGTGGTACAAGATTATATAGTGAACTAGACCAAATCCTCTACCAAATCCAATCATGTTATTGTTATGCTCACGTGTTTTCCAACTTCATAAAAGCTAGCTACTCATTTGAAATAGAAAATGTAATGCGTTATTAAAAAATAACCTCCTTGCAACTAAACCAATGAGTGATGTGAGATTCCATCCTTGTTATACCATGAGAAAAAATCAACAAAGTTCAACAAAAGTATTTGTTTGGCTCTCCACTTTGATCGCACTCATTTCGTCTATCTACTTTGCAATCTCACTATCAGGCATTATTTTGATTTCAAAAAACATATAACACAATAATCCTCCACAAACAATAAAAACATAGATAAAATTAACATATCCTTCCATTCAACACTTACAATTTACAAGAAATATAATGCATTACTAAACTTACTTGTGTCTAGTGCATGTATTAGGCAGATATTGAGAATATGAACTTTCTAAAGTTGAAGTTGAAGCTGGAGCTGAAACTAAAGTACTTGATGGTACATTTGCATTTTGTATCCAAGATGGAGTCATATATTTCATCTACCCTCATGCTCTAATACATACAGCTACCATTCTTAAGACCAATTTACAATTAATAAGAAAAGGCACCTGGGGCTTTTGTTCTCATGTATACAAGTGGACCTCCGAACTTTTGTTCTCATTCAATTCAGGGAACTGACAAGTGGACCTTCGAACTTCACCTCATCTCCATATAAGCACAAGCTTGTTATTTCAGCCAATATTGGAGCAGAGCACCCATCTCATAATGATTGAACCTGAAACAATATTGTACACGAGGATAAGGAGACAACACCAAAAGTACAAGTAGTTTTTCAGGAAGGAGACGACACCTATACTTGCATGAGGTGGGGGGTCCAATACCTATTATTTTATAACCCACTTCTTGCATCGTTTCCAATCATCACAAAGGAAAGGAACTATAGTAATGAATTTTCATGTTCCTAGAGCTCCTACCAATATTACACCCTTTGGTAGTTTTTCTCCCAAATTACTAAAGTTTATGGCTCCTTGTAGGCATCAAACAATTTGCAGTATAGGAATACACAACCCAACCCAGAACTACAACTATCTTGAAATGGGAATTGAGAACAAAAGGTGCATTATTAAACCCAAAAACATGTCCAAATATTCAATGGCTTTTATATCAATTTTGAATATCTTGAACATTGGACATGCACAACATTAAACTAACAATGTGCAATTGATGAAAATAACTATCAACTTCAAGTTTAGTGGAAATGAATTCAAGTAAATCATGATGCACATGTGCAAATAAATTTCATAAACAATATTCAAATGTTAATCATATATTATACCATACTGAATAAAAAACTAAAAACACATGTGCATACATGTAGAGGAAATTACAAAAATAAAAATATGCACTAGAAGTCTATAAACACTTCAACTATTTGGAAGAAACTTCGGGTACAATATAGTCATATATGGACTGTTATAGTATTTTGAATAGTAGAACCAAAAGAAATACTAGAGTTTGCAAAACAAGATGTCCACTACATTTAGGGAATGCTCTTATAATGTCGATTAATTATCCATACTGTATTTTCAAATCACAAATTTTTAGCATTCCCTAATTTCAATGGTAGAAGGTCTGACACAATATTTGCAACACACATTATGTTCCCATCATTTTCCCACCTACAAAATACAATAAAATACATTCAATCATTTTCCATAAAGTTTTAATGTGCCAATAATTTGTTATAATTTGACTCTGCATATTAAAATCATGATATTCATCTTTACATTCTCACCATTTTACCATTGTGTATAAATGAAAAGTGGTCAAAATCTTCTTGCAGTTCCAACTATTCTCTAAGTTCAAAAAGTGTCCAATCCTCCTCCATTGATAATTTTCTAAGGAATTCATCATTTTTTAGAACATCAAATCAAACTATTGGAGAATGGGTTCCATCATCGTCATCTTGTTCCTTTGGAACCGAAACCCATTCCCCCATTTGTCGAACATGTCTCCACCTACGAAATTTAAATGAAAGATATAATATTTGTCTTGAAATCCAATACCTGAAAGAATCAAATGAAAATACTTTGTATTATTATATGATTTGTTACATTCATAAGTAACTCCCTCTTTGCCACTTTTGACCCTAAAAATTAAGAAGCATGATACTATTAACAACAAAGAATAGTGAAATGACTTACTTGAAAGACAAGGTGTCATGTGTAGAAATTATACAACAAGCATGTATATCTTGGATTCACCCTATCTAACAATGTGCTAAAGTTAAATATTGAATCGCTTCTACAAATATTTGCAGTATTAAAAACATAATCACCAATCACATGAAGCAAAGAAAGAATCAATCAAACACAACACAGATAATTTCTCGGGGAAAGCTTGCTACTCGAAACCCTTCTATCATATATTTTATATTCCACAAGGAATCATGAAACATTTACATACAATTCTTCTCACAAGAATCCTCATGTATTCAGCTAATTGTCTCACACTGATCCAGACAAAATTGGGCCAATACTCAGCCAATTCTCAGCCTGTCTTCAGCCTACCTTGCTCACGCAATCCCTGATGAATGCAATCCCTAATCTCTAGGAATCTCAGCCTTCCTCAAATATGTTTAGTATCATGGGCATCCTATGGTGTTTAAACTACATGTGCACAGTTTTCTATAATCACAATTGATAGTCACACTTCCCTTTCACCTAGATCTCAACTGGGTCTCCAATGGAACTGACATGCTTGCAGCTAACATAGTAAAACAACATTTGCATGTGATATCACTACATGTGAATTAAATAACATTTAATTCACTTGACCTCTCACTAGTGTATCTGCAGTTACAACTAGCACAACTAAAGTTAACTCACTTAACTAAGTTAAACTGATTTACAACATGCATTAACTAAAGCACAACTGCACTTCGAACTCTGTTACAACTAGAATTCCTCTGCATGCCTCACCAACAACCTCTAACTCAAATTCCATGAGCTAAATGAGTTTATATCACACTCAGTTAACTTATTACAAGTTATCATTGAGAATATATTATAGTTTATTGTCCATTTCTAATTAAGGGATAACTAAAAATAGACATGCAACAAATTTAGCCCACACCAATGTAGGTGTTGCTTATACATGTGGTCCCACACATGTGTAGGTGTTGCTTGGACCTCTTGGTCCCACACATGTGCATGTGTCGTCATGTTGTTTCTGGATGCCACTTTCATTGTTTCTTGTTGCAAACTTCAACACTCCCTCTCAACAAGAAAGGAATATATTTGCATGTGACATGCAACTCATGCATGCGACATGCAACATCATGCATGTGACATGAAACACCATGCGTGCGCTATAAAACATCATGCATGCACCATGCAACCTCATGCATGCGCCATGCAACCCTTTCATGTGACATGCAACTCTTGCATGAAAAACTTCTCTATTGTTTCTCGCACATGAAACCTTTGCATGCAACACTTCCAAAATTGAATAGCCTCCAAACAATTGAATCATTATAATGCATATGTCATCAAAGTCTTCTGACTGCTAGTACCTACTGCACATGTCTACTAGATCCTCTACATTGCTGACATCTGCATCCATGCACTCTGCACTGCTGCCAACTCTTATCTGCGCTCAATCTAGCTGATCCTGCTACTGTTGTACTGTGGGCTCCTCGTAGCCAAGTTCGATTCATGAGACACACACCATCTCAATGAATCCTGCCCAAATTTATTCTTGGGATTAATCTTGCATGTCGCCGCAACCTCACACTTGGAGGTATAGCTACATGCACTCCCTCTACCTATCTGGCTCAAAATTTCTCTGCTTGAGTGGTTGCTTCCACTCCATGATCCTATGTATGTGGCTGCTCCACATCTTGAGGTTCATTCTCACCTACATGCAAATCTAGCTCCCTCTCAAGGGTCAATTGCATGGCTTTCTTACACTTCCCAATGGTTGGAAGCCCTATATAAATCCCATCTACATCAAGTCTATAGATATTCTCAACTTGAATCCCAATCTTCTTGGCTTGCCCTATTGCTTTGTGTCACAAGAAAACTTTTCCTTCACTGAAAACAACATCATAGACTTTATCCTCTAACATTGAAACTGAGACTAAATTTTTCTTCAAACCTGGTACATGCATTACATCTTTTAATTGAAAGGGTTAACCTAACTGTCTTTGGAAGATAATGGTACCAATCTTGATAGCACTATACCTTCTATCATCACCCATTTCGAGATGCATCTGGAGATATTTCTCCTCCAAGTCACTGAAAAGTTCCTTGTCTCCCGTCATGTGAAAGGAAGCGCCACTATCCAAGTACCACCCTGATCCCAATGCACTTGACACCATGCATGCGATCAATGAGAAGTCAAGCTCAAATTTCGAGGCCAAAGCCTCACTAGTTGCAGATCCTCCAGCCTTCTTGTTCTTATTATTTTGTGGACAATTTGTGGCAAAATGTCCATGCTCATGACAGTGAAAATTCTTCACCCTGGACATATCGTGCTCCTTGCCTTCACCGGTCTCAGAATTTGAATGGAATTTATTTTATTTCCCCTTATTCACCTTAGAAGACAAAGCACAATATTCTTCATCTTCATTCTTAGATGAAGATCTATCTCTGGTATTCCGTCTAAACTCCTCCTGCACCAAATCCGACCACAGTCGTTCCCAATCTGACCGCTTTCCCCTTTCATTGACAGAGCCTTGATAACTATGCCAACTCTTGGGAAGTCCTAGGAGAGATAGGATCACCAAATCATCATCGGCGATAGTTATTCCTACACTCCCAAGCTCATCCCTACATTCAACAAACTTTTTTAGGTATACCGGAATAGTGTCCTTCTTTTCCATCTTGATCTTCTTAAGTTTATCTTTAAGCACCAATTTCCTATGGTCGTTGTTGTTCTCAAATAGATCTGTCAAAGCCTTCCACATTGCATATGGTGTGCCTTTCCCATGGAGGCTTGAGACAATGTGGTCTCGTACTCCCTCCAATAGGATCCTCCTCGCCTTTGCCACTTTCTTTTGCCATGCATCAAGATTTGTAGCATCTGTCATAGCGGGCTTAGGAGCATCATTGTTAATGAATTCCTTCAAGCCATTGTCTTCGAGTACTACCTCCATCCTGTCCTTCCAAGCAATATAGTTTGAGCTGCCTTCGAGTGCATACTCCAACCTCAAGCCATTGAAATCCATTTCGACCTTGAATCAATTGTAGCACCAAGAAATTATTTCTGCAAATTCGAATTCTATCCAGTAGCAAACTCAACTCCTGCTTCACTTCTGAGATTTCCCGTGCTCTAAGACCATGTAGAAATTATACAACAAGCATGTATATCTTGGATTCACCCAATCTAAAAATGTGCTAAATTTAAATACTGAATCACTTCTACAAATCTTTGTGGAATTAAAAACACAATCACCAATCACATGAAGCAAAGAAAGAATAAATCAAACCACAACACCAATAATTTCCCAGGGAAAGCTTGCTACTCAAAACCCCTCTATCATATATTGTATATTCCACAAGGAATCATGAAACAATTACATACAATTCTTCTCACAATAATCCTCCTATATTCAGCTAATTGTCTCACACTGATCCAGAAAAAATTGGGCTAATACTCAGCCAATTCTCAGCCTGTCTTCAGCCTGCCTTGCTCACGCAATCCCTGATGAATGCAATCCCTAATCTCTAGGAATTTCAGCCTTCCTCAACTGTGCTGAGTATCATGGGAATCCTGTAGTGTTTAAACTGCATCTGCACAGTTTGCTATAATCACAACCGGTAGTCACACTTCCCTTTCACCTAGATCTCAACTGGGTCTCCACTGGAATTGACATGCATGCAGCTAACAATAGTAAAACATCAGTTGCATGTGAGATCACTGCATGTGAATCAAATAAAATTTGATTCACTTGACCTATCACTAGTGTATATGTAGTTACAACGAGCACAAGTGACTTTAACTCACTTAACTAAGTTAAACTGATTTCAACATGCATTAACTAATGCACAACTGTACTTCGAAATCTGTTACAACTAGAATTACTCTGCATGCCTCACCAAGAACCTCTAAATCGAATTCCATGAGATAACTAAGTTTATATCACACTCAGTTAACTTATTACAAGTTATCATTGAGAATATATTACAGTTTATTGTCCATTTCTAATTAAGGGATAACTAAAAATAAACATGCACCAAATTTAGCCCACACTAGTTTAGGTGTTGCTTATACCTGTGGTCCCACACATGTGTAGGTACTGCTTGGACCTCCTGGTCCCACACATGTGCATGTGTCTTCATGTTGTTTCTGGATGCCACTTTTATTGTTTCTTGTTGCAAACTTCAACACTCCCTCTCAACAAGAAAGGAATGTCTTTGCATGCGACATGCAACTCATGCATGCGACATGCAACATCATGCATGCAACATGAAACATCATGCATGCACCATGCAACATCATGCATGCGCCATGCATCCCTTGCATGTGACATGCAACTATTGCATGCAACACTTCTCTAGTGTTTCTTGCACATTCAACCTTTGCATGCAACACTTCTAAAACTGAATAGCCTCCAAAAAACTGAATCAGTGTAATGCATTTGTCATCAAAGTCTTCTGACTTCTAGTACCTACTACACATGTCTACTAGATCCTCTACGCTGCTGACATATGCATCCATGCACTCTACACTGCTACCAACTCTTATCTGCACTCCAATATCTGACACTGTCACTTTGATTTCATGTCCTCTTGACATATGACTGCATCAATCTAACTGATCCTGCTACTGTTGTACTGTGGGCTCCTCGTAGCCAAGTTCGATTCATGAGACACACACCATCTCAATGAATCCTACCCAAATTTATTCTTGGGATTAATCTTGCATGTCACCCCACCTCACACCTGGAGGTATAGCTGCATGCACTCCCTGTGCCCATCTGGCTCGATATTTCTTTGCTTGAGTGGTTGCTTCCACTCCATGATCCTATGCATGTGGCTACTCCACATCTTGAGGTTCATTCTCACCTGCATGCAAATCTATCACCCTCTCAAGGTTCAATTGCATGGATTTCTTACACTTCACAATGGTTGGAATCCCTGTATAAATCCCATATACATGAATTCTATAGATATTCTTAATTGAATCCCAATCTTCTTGGTTTGCCCTGTTGCTTTGTGTCACAGGAAAACTTTTCCTTCACTGAAAACAACATCATAGACTTTATCCTCTAACATTGCAACTTAGACAAAAAATTTCTTCAAACCTGGTACATGCATTACATATTTTAATTGAAAGGGTTTACCTGACTATCTCTGGAAGATAATGGTACCAATCTTGATAGCACTATACCTTCTGTCATCACCCATTTTGAGATGCATCTAGAGATCTTTCTCCTCCAAGTCACTGAAAAGTTCCTTGTCTCCCGTCATGTGAAAGGAAGCACCACTATCCAAGTACCACCCTGATCCCAATGCACTTGACACCATGCATGCGATCAATGAGAATTCAAGCTTAAATTTTGAGGCCAAAGCCTCACTAGCTGCAGATCCTCCAACCTTCTTGTTCTTATTATTTTATGGACAATTTGTGGCAAAATTCCCATGCTCATGACAGTGAAAATTCTTCACCCTGGACATATCATGCTCCTTGCCTTCACCGGTCTCAGAATTTGAATGGAATTTATTTTCTTTCCCCTTATTCACCTTGGAAGCCACAACACAATCTTCTTCATCTTCATTCTTAGATGAAGATCCATCTCTGGTATTCTGTCTAAACTCCTCCTACACCAAATCCAACCACAGTCATTCCCAATCTAACATCTTTCCCCTTCCATTGACAGAGTCTTGATAACTATGCCAACTCTTGGGAAGTACTAGGAGAGATAGGATCACCAAATCATCATCAGTGACAGTTATTCCTACACTCCCAAGCTCAACCCTACATTGGACAAACTTTTTTGGGTATACCGGAATAGTTTCCTTCTTTTCCATCTTGATCTTCCCGAGTTTATCTTTGAGCGCCAATTTCCTATGGTAGTTTTTGCTCTCAAATAGATCTGTCAAAGCCTTCCAGATTGCATATGGTGTGCCTTTCCTGTGGAATCTTGAGACAATGTGGTCTCGTACTCCCTCCAACAGGATCCTCCTTGCCTTTGCCACTTTCTTTTTCCATGCATCAAGATTTGTAGCATCTGTCATAGCGGGCTTAGGAACATCATTGTCAATGAATTCATTCAAGCCATTGTCTTCGAGTACTGCCTCCATCCTGTCCTTCCAAGCAATATAGTTTGAGTTGCCCTTGTTCTTCTTCGTTTGTTGACAGTTAAGAGAAAAATGCCCATGTTTGTGACAGTGAAAACACTTCACCTTGTACATGTCCTGCTTCTTGTCATTCTTGGACTTGGATTTAGAATGGAATTTCTTCCCCTTCCCCTTCCTCACCTTGGCATCCAAAGAAAAATATTCTTCTTCTTCATTCTTAGAAGAAGATCCATCTCTGTTGTTCCATCTAAACTCTCCCTACATGAAATCCGACCACATTCGTTCCCAATCTGGCAATTTTTCCCTTCCATTGACAGAGTCTTCATAACTATGCCAACTCTTGGGAAGTCCTAGGAGAGCCAAGCTCACCAAATCATCATCAACCACATTTATACCAACGCTCCCTAGTTCATCCTAACATTGGACAAACTTCATTACGTATTTTGGCATGGAGTCGTCCTTCTCCATCTTAATCTTCCTGAGTTTATATTTGAGTGCCAATTTACTATGGTTACTGCTGCTTTGGAATAGATCCATCAAAGCCTTCCACATTGCATATGGTGTGGCTTTCTCATGGAGGCTTGAGACAATGTGGTCTCGTACCTCCCTCCAACAGGATCCTCCTTGCCTTCTCCACTTTATTTTTCCATGCATCAATATTTGCAGCATCTGCAGCATCAGGTTTAGGAACATTTTTGTCAATGAATTCCTTCAAACCATTGTCTTTGAGTACTGCCTCCATCCTGTCCTTCCAAGAAATATAGTTCAAGCTTCCCTCGAGTGCATACTCCAACCTCAACCCATTGAAATCCATTTCGATCTTGAATCAGTTGTAGCACCAAGAAATTATTTCTGCAAATTCGAATTTTATCCAGTCACAAACTCAACTCCTGCTTCACTTCTACAATTTCTTGTGCTCCCATACCATGTAGAAATTTTACAACATATATGTATATCTTGGATTCACCTGATCTAACAATGTGCTAAACTTAAATACTGAATCACTTCTACAAATATTTTCGGAATTAAAAACACAATTTCCAATCACATAAACATGAAGAAAGATCAATCACACACAACATAGATAATTTTCTAGGGAAAGCTTGTAGCTCAAAACCCCACTATATTCTATTGAATATTCACAGCATGGATCATGAAACAATTACACAAAAAACTCTTCTCACAAGAGCCCTCCAGTACTCAGCTAATTGTCTCATGATGTCATACAAAAAATGGTGAATTACTTAGCAAATTTATTGCCTCCAGACAGCTTGCCTTGCTTGCGCAATCCATGTCGAATGCAATCCCTGAATCAATGCAATCATTCCCTCCTTGACTATGCAAGTATTATTGGCCCATATAATGGATGTTTGGTTGCATGGGTGCAACCCATATTCCTACAACTGATATGGGCTGATCTACTCTCATTTTCCCTAGAAGATTCGCCTTCCTCAACGCAGAAAGTTGATATCTATGATCCTGGCTCCATAACCCATGTACTTGAGTATCCTCCAGAAACCTATCCTTTAGCCATTTCATCCATAAGAGATGAAGCTGAATCCACTGATACTTCTTTGTCTCCCATGCACCCCACTCCAGATGTTGAAGAAGTCAAAGAAGTTACAGCAATCCAAATCTCATTACAGATAAATATCCAAACCTCTAGTGGTTCAAATATCTCGTTAATAACACAGTCACCACTTGGGAAGAAATGGAGAATTTCTTCACACTAAAATGGGGAGAAAAGAGGAACCATGGATATGTCCTCACAGAGTTCAATGCTCTTAAAAAGAGACACAATGAGGATGTAAAAAAATTCATAAAGAGGTTCAATAAGCTCTACAATAATCTCCCTGTCGAGATAAAGCCTCCCCATGTAGCTGCTAAGGTGGTTTTCGCAGGAGCTTTCGAACCTAAGTTTGGGTTCACCCTAAGAAAAAGAAAGTCCACATATCTAGATCAGTTCCAGACTGGTGCATTGGAAGTGCAAGCAAAATTTGCTTCTATTGGTAAATTCAAAGGGAAGAAAGAGCATGAAGCCAGAAGAAAGAGCAGGGAGGAGGCTTCTACTTCTAATCAGGAAAGGGAGTCACAGGAGTACAGAATTGAAGAAATGATTAAGTTGATCAAGAACCTCTCAAATAAGCTGGTGAAGCTTGAATTGGAGGCCAAGAATTCCTCTCCTCGTCCTAACCAAATGATTCCAAACCGTGGGTTTAATCCCCAGTACCATAATCCCCCTCTACAGTTGTTGCAACGGGAAAGGAAGGAGTAGCAAGATCACATCCAACCTCCTCTATACCTGGAGGGGGAAATGGAGGGACAAGCCGAGGAAGTCACAGACATCCAAGAAGATCAATTCCTTGCTTACTCGGAGGACGAATAAGGTGAACTCACCCTACAAGAAGATCTAGAAGAGAAGTCCCCCTAGAGGATCGAGATATTGATAATTACTGTAGGAATTTTGTGGATTTCATGTAAGCTCAACTCCACAAGAAGTATGACCTCAGGTCCTCTAGGAAGAGAACATGAGTTCAAGAAAAAAAGGAAGAGTCAATACCAAGAGAACATACCCCTCCCAGTTCTACCAGTAAAGGGAAAAAACATTTAGAAGAGTATGCCCATCATAAAGCCATTGTGTCCATTTCCACAAAGCAAGGTTCTGATCCTCCCACAAACCAAAAGTCATATTTTGTAGCCTTGAACTTTCCTGACCACCCTAAAGAGAAATCTAAAGAATTCATTGCAGAAAAATCTCATACAGCCTTTAACCTCCAAAAAGAACTAGAGAAGGTCAAGATCTCGGTTCCCCTGATTGAGATCCTAAAGCAGCCTTCATACAAGGCCCAAGTGTCCCAATTCATCCTACCCCATGGTTTAGGCCCTCTCCCTGACAGCCTCAATCTCCAAGAGGAAAGACCCATGGTAGTATTTGTACCTCATGTAGAATATTTGGACTCAGCCACTCCCCCATTCTATGTGTCTCTAGTTATACATGACCTGTTACTGCAAAACTGCATGCTAGATTCTGGGGCTTCACATAATCTATTGCCATTGTCTGTCCTGGAGCAATTCGAGTTGCAATTACCAGATGTTATAAATATATGTATTCTTTTGATTCTAAGAGGGTAAAGTGCTTGGGCATGATAAAAGATCTGGTAGTAAACTTAGCCCAGATTCCTGCCAAAAGTGTAGTGATGGACATTGTTGTAGTTGATATCCCATCTCAGTTTGGAATGTTGTTGTCCAGATCCTGGGGATCCAAGATTGGAGGGTCCATAAAACTGGACCTCACCTATGCCACTATTCCAGTATTTGGTGGGGAGGAAATAAGGTTATACCGTGAATCCAGATTCATGAATATGGTCACCAAAGCCAATGGTTCCACAAATTCTCCGGTATATGGTAAGGAGGGCGAATTCTCTTGTCTTATGCTCTAGGAGGATGAAATATTCCTGCAAGAAACAAATATTTGTCCTCTAATACAGAAGAATCCTATGAGAAGAGAGGAAAATAAGATATGGACCTTGCAGTTTGATGGAGCTTACTCTCGAGAAGGAAACAAGGTCAGGGTACTCTTGATATCACCAGAAGGATGCTTGGTTCCCCTCTCCTTTAAGCTGGAATTCGAAGCCACGAATAATGTATCTGAGTATGAAGCCCTATTGTTGGAGTTGCAAACAGCATGGAACATGAACATACATAACCTCAAGGTGTTTGGAGATTCAGAGCTTGTAGTGAGGCAAGTCTGGATCCAATGCCAAACTAAACACCCACGGCTCAAAGCTTACAGGAATGAGGTATGTGATTTAGTTGAGAAATTATTTTCTACTTTTAATGTTCAGTTCATGCCGAGGGATAAGAACAAAATGGTAGACTCACTAGCTATGGCTACTAGTAATTTCCGCCCCCCGCAGAATCCTTTACTCAGATATGAGGTTGAAGTGCGATACTGCCCCTCCATTCTAGACAACATAAATCATTGGCAAGTCTTCGAAGATGAAGAGCAGGTCCAGCGTTTTATGGAAACAGTAGATGAATTCTCAAATATGGTGATTGATTCAATCCCGGAGGATGACAGTGAAGAGCCAAAAACCAGGTGGGAAGAGACACTGGCTAGACACCGTGTACTGCAATTAAAGGGAAATGTCATCCCCAGGGGGCTTGTGCCATTGGAGAGATTGTTTGACAAGAATGACATCCCAGTAAACCCTAGCAAAATGACCCTCGACAAACTTGTCACGGATGTAAATATTGGGACAGAAGAAGATCCGAAGGTGGTGAAGTTATCAAAAGGGGTTCCTGAAGAATACCAAGGTTAGTATATCAACCTGTTCCAATCATATAAAGACGTCTTCACCTGGTCATACCAAGATATGAAGACTTTTGACATAGATAATTACAACACAAAATACCTCTGAAAGAATAAGCATAAGCTGAGACTGATCAACCCCCTTCTCCTCCCCACTATCGAGAAGGAAATAAAGAAGTTGTTGCAGGCCAAGATCATTGTCCCTTTAAGATACTCCAAATGGGTGGCGAACCTGGTGCCTGTAAGAAACAAGAATGGTGAAATTAAACTTTGCATGGACTTCCACAATATGAACAGAGACTCACTTAAGGATAACTACCCCCTCCCAAAGATGGACCACATCCTGCAAAAGGTGGTGGGATCCTCCCACATGTTCATGATGGATGGCTTCTCAGGATATACTCTAGTGGCAGTGCTCCCAGAAGACCAAAAGAAGACGGAATTCACCACGCCTTGGGGAACTTTCATGTACACTCGAATGCCCTTTGTCCTGATAAACGTCGGTGCCACATTCCAACGTGCGAGGGAAATTGCTTTCGTAGGAGAGCAAGATAAGTTTGTGGTGATTTACTGAGATGACATCACCGTATTTTCAAAGAGTGACGATGTACACATAGAGCACCTTAGACGAACCTTTGATAAATGCCGCAAGTATGGTATGTCTCTGAATCCCCAAAAATCCATGTTTGCCTTGGAGGAAGGAAAGTTACTGGGCCACATAGTAACTAAGGTGGGAGTGAAGATCGACCCGAAGAGGGTAGAGGTGATAAACGGCATTCCCCTACCAAGAAACAAAAAGGAAGTACAGGCGTTCCTGGGAAGAATAATTTCCTCAAAAGGTTTATTCCCAACTATGCCGAGATTCTCCAAAACCTCACTGGGATGCTAAAGAAGAATAGTGAAGTTAGATGGACTCCTGAATCCAGGGACTCTTTTAACAGGATCAAACAGTCCTTTGCAGAAGCTCCAGTGCTAGCCGGTCCAGATTATGGGAATTCATTCATGATTTTCTCTTTCACCTCTCCTCACACCATAGCCACAGTACTTTTACAGAAAAATGTCTAAGGGCATGAACAACCCATTGCATTCTTCAGCCAAGTCCTGCGAGACACCGAACTGAAATATGATATCCTAGAGAAGCAAGCTTATGCTCTTGTCAAGTCTCTAAAGTCATTCATGGTGTATGTGTTACAATATATCATAATTGCCTATGTCCCCACAGCAGCAGTGAAGGATATCTTAGTGCACGGCGACAGTGAAGGAAAAAGGGGCAAGTGGATAGCCAAGATTCAGGAGTACGAATTAGAGATAAAGCCTACCAAGCTCATTAAAGGCCAAGGGTTGGCAAAAATATTTTCTGAATCCAACTGTCAAGCTTTGGTGATAAATTTGTCTATGACAGGAGGAGAGGCACAGGAGGATACAGATGCACATCAAGGCATATAATCTTCCACTCAAAAAATACATGTGAATTACCTTCTATCCTCGTGGTATAAATATATAGTGGAATATATTTTAACGTTGAGATGCCCTCCTAAGTATGATAAGGCCAAGTACCGCACCTTGAGGCTGAAGTCTCAAAAGTATATTGTGGCAAATGGGTGACTATATTGGAAGGACCCAGCAAGGATCCTACTATTGTGTTTAACAGAAAAAGAATTTGACCAAGCAATGACTGAATTCCATGAAATGATATGTGGCAGACATTATAGTTGGTAATCCACTGCACACAGGATCTTGAGGGCAGGGTTCTTCTAGCCTAAATTGTTCAGTAATGTACATGCTCGTGTCCGGGACTGCGAGAAGTGTCAGACGTTCTTTGAAAAGAAAAGGTATGCATCTCTCCCATTGATCCTAGTACATGTTGAAGAACTTTTCAAACAATGGGGAATTGACTCCATAGGAGAGATTCACCCGGCCTCTAACAATCAACATCGATGGATCCTCACTGCTACAGATTACTTCACCAAGTGGGTAGAATTCGTGCCCGCAAAAAATGTTATGGATTCGATGGTGATCAATTTCCTAGAGGAGAACATAATAGCTAGGATTGGATGCCCGGCTAAAATCATTACAGATAATTCCCAGGATTTCAATTCGGCTAAATTTGTAAAAAAAATTCAACGTTACAACATCTTGCTGGGACACTCCACTGTGTACTACCCACAGGGCAATGGGCTAGCAAAATCATCTAACAAGACACTGGTGAGGATTTTGAAGAAGACCATCAATGAAAATCAAAAGAACTGTGATTCTTAGCTCAAGTTCGCACTCTGGGAAAATCGCATCACCACTAAAAATCCACAAAAAAAATCCCCTTTTGAGCTAGTGTATGGCAGAGACGCGGTTTTCCCAATTCATCTTACTTTACCTGTCACCCGATCTTACAAGAAAGCGAGGAGGAGCCAAACGACCTTATCCGAAGAATGAATTAGTTGATGGAGTTGAATGAAACCCGAGAATAGGTAAGCCTCAGACTAGCAAAGTATCAAGAAAAAATGAAAGGCCTGTTTGACCAAAGAGCTAAAGACCGAGAAATCCAAGTTAGGGATTTGGTGCTGCGATGGGATATCAGGCGAGCAGAAAAAGGGAAACATGGGAAGTTCAACCCCCTCTGGTTTGGTCCATTCAGGGTGCCATAGTTCAAAGGCAACAATACTTTCGTGCTGGAGAAATTAGAAGGAGACATACTTGAGGCACCCATGAATGGGCAATTCCTCAAGTTCTATTTTCATCATTAATGAGGGCTAATCCAGCTCAATGTATATATCATTCCACTATCTATATTCCATTTTGTTTGCATTTCTCCCATTTCATCCTCCATATCATCTTCCACTATTCCCATTTTGTTTCATCCACTATTTTCATTTTTTCATTTCATCTTCCATATCATCCTCCATTTCATCTTCCATTTTGTGTCCACTTGACCATTGGTATAAACTCTGTCTAATCAAGTGTGCATTTGTGACTCCATGTGCCCAATAAAGCACGGGCATTCAGGTTTGCAGATTCTCAACGCACTGAGAGCACCAAGTTGTCCACAGATGGAGCCAATGTTGGCCTATGACCCCACAAAAAGTGGAGAAGGAGAATGGAAGGGAAATCATGATTGTCAAAGAGCTTCAAAGGAATCAATTTGAATTTCGATTTAGTAGAAAGTGGAAAGTGTATTTGATAAGGTTTAATGGTAAGAAAACTTCAATCCCACCCTCATTCATCTCATTTATTCTCTTTACCTTCATTTACCCTCTTTTACCCTTCATTCTTCCATTTCTAAGGTCTCGCTCTACATTCCTTTATTAGCAACTCCGCTCCCTCACTTTAGACCGCACCTTACCCCTTTCTTACCTTCCCCCATCACAAGACCATGAGATTCATTCATATCATAAACA
Organism: Pinus albicaulis; assembly: GCA_034641835.2. Taxonomy (NCBI): domain Eukaryota; kingdom Viridiplantae; phylum Streptophyta; class Pinopsida; order Pinales; family Pinaceae; genus Pinus; species Pinus albicaulis. The sequence continues at coordinate 1,031,010,301 of CM076575.1, read as the reverse complement.
ATCCACTCCTTTCCTTTCAAAAACTGTTATCGGCACTCAATTACCTTTGTGCACCACTAACCTCTCCGCTCATCACATTTCGCACTCTGCAAAATATAAACTTTACCCTTTGACGCTTCCATGAAAAACTTGCGATCTGCGATTTGTGGGCCAGACCCCCACCTCCGTCCGTGCCACGTCACCTTCCCCACCCCCTACACTTCACACTTCGCAATATATAACGTTTAACCCCCGCTACTCCTAGCTAAACCTTGGGACATGCGATCTGCGAGCGTGCTCCCACCTCCACCCATACCACGTCACCTTCCCTGAACTTCGCACATCGCAATTGTTACCATTCACCCTTCACTACTCATACTTAAATCTTGCGATGTGAGGGTGGGGCCCCACCTCCATATGCCATGTCACCTTCCCTGCACTTTGCACATCACACCCTCTACCATTTCCTTTTTGATGTTCGCACATAAAATTTGCGATATGCGATTTGCGGGCACAGGTCCCACCGCTTTGCCACGTCATCAATAGCCCCCCTTGTGGCCTATCTTTCACCCATTTCGGTGTTAATGAGTTATGCTAAACCCACTTCCACTTCTGCATCTCTCTGTCACCTCTGCTTCACCCTAATGCATCTTACGGTTCTTAACGCATTTCGGACCCCCCCCCCATCTTTTGAACTTTAACCATTGGGGGGGGGTCCAAAATGGGTAGTATCCATTACCGCCCACTCCTCCACGTGTCGTCCTCTCGTCATTTCGCACCCCCCCCCCCCAAAAAAAAATCCAATACCACTTACCATCCATGCCCCCCTCCGAAATCTGGTTCTCGTTTGCAATTCAAAGCACAACATGGGCTTTTGGGTGGAATGTGCAGTATGGTTTATTCAATTTGCTCAGGATAACCTCTGCTAAAGAGTTCAGCATGCACAGCACAACTAGATATTCCACAACAAGAAGTGGAAATCATGAGAATTAGAGAGTGGAGATTTTTAAATAGCATGTGGAATCATATGATGAAGGTCGGACCGCTCACCTATTCTTAGCTACTTCTCGCCACTCCTTTGAATATTCTGGATTTTGGCCTCTCTGGTTCACTGTTTTGTTTCTTTTTACTATTATATAGTGATGTTTGCTAGTAAAATCTCGATTTTACCCAATTCTGTTTTGATTTTTTTGTTGTCGAAGTGATTGCTTGATGCATGCTCTGATAGTTTGTTAGGATATCTTGGTTTCACCTGTGTGGGTCGATCATGACATAATTTCGATCATAAACCCTCAAGGATAACTCTATATGTAGTGAGTTCTAAGATGAAAGAAGGGTTCTGGAATTTTGAAGAAATTTGTTGTAGTTTTGTATGATTGTGCTCCCTATGCTCTGAGACACATATTTGGGAGAGTTGTTTAAAATTAATATGATACAGAGCTGTTATTTGGATTCTAGATGGAGAAATATGTATATGTTTCCTTCTATTATTAGTAATCTCCTTTTTATGTGTAATCATCTTTCATGCTATGTTGCTTTGATGGTTCGTGTAATGTAGTTGTCGATAGTCTGCAATCTTATTCATGAATTTGTGTCTATATAACGCTCATGTGTTAACACGCATGTATTAACCTTGTTGTAGTCCCTTAATTCATGCTCCACGAACCTCTGTTGTTTTCCATATCTCATTCATATCCATTTCCTTTTAGCTCATAGGGGATAGATTCTTAATCCTCTTAAGCCTGTCTCATGTGGGTTCCTTCTTCGATCTTTCTCAACGCCTTTGCATATTTTTAAATTTTCTTCTCATTGTTTTATACTTGGCCCATTTAAAATCCATCTAGCCATGCATCCTCCTAAGCCCTCTTATAGGTATAGGGAATTCACATCAATCAAGCTCAACTAGTCTTCTCCATTCTTGAATCACCAAAACCATTATTCTCTTTACACATATTCTATCATAGGCATTTATACAATTGTCCACATCTAACCTCTGATTTTAAGATGTCCTAGGCACTGGTCTTTTGAAACTCAAGGTTGTCTCTAGAAGCTACAACAGGTGCAACCCATATTCCTACAACTGATAATCAATATTTCCCTTTCACCTAGATCTCAACTAGGTCTCCAATGGATCTGACATGCATGTAGTTAACAACAGTAAAACATCAGTTGCGTGTGAATTAATTAATATTTAATTCATTTATATCTCACTAGTGTATCTTCAGTTACAACTAGAAAAATTGACCTTAACTCACTTAACTGAGTTAAACTGATTTACAACATGCATTAACTAATGCACAACTTCACTCTGAACTCTGTTACAACTATAATTACTCTGCATGCCTCACCAACAACCTTTAACTCGAATTCCATGAGCTAACTGAGTTTATATCACACTCAGTTAACTTATTACAAGTTCTCATTGAGAATAGACTATAGTTTAATTTCCATTTATAATTAAGGGATATCTAAAAATAGACATGCACCTAGGAATAGAACTGTGGGCCCCACCCTAGTTAGGTGCTTAATGCAACTAGGCATGGGTGTTGAATTTTTCTTGTTGAAACTCCACAAAATTTGGGCCAATAATCAGCCAATTCTCAACCTACCTTTCTCACGCAATCCCTAATCTCTAGGAATTTTAGCCTTCCTCAACTACGCTAAGAATCATGGGCATCCTCATGTTTAAACTACATCTACACATTTTTCTATAATCACAACTGATAGTCACAATTCCCTTTCACCTAGATCTCAACTGGCTCTGCACTAGAACTGACACGCATGCAGATAACAATAGTAAAACATAAGTTTCATGTGAGATCACTGCATGTGAATTAAATAACATTTAATTCACTTGACCTCTCACTAGTGTAGCTGCAGTTACAATAGCACAACTGATTTTAAATCACATAACTGAGTTAAATTGATTTACAACATGCATTAACTAATGAACAACTGCACTTCGAAATCTATTACAACTATAATGACTCTGCATGCCTCACCAACAACCTCTAACTCGAATTCCATGAGCTAACTAAGTTTATATCACACTCAGTTAACTTATTACAAGTTATCATTGAGAATAGATTACAGTTTATTGTCCATTTCTAATTAAGGGATAACTAAAAATAGACATGCACCAAATTTAGCCCACACCAGTGTAGGTGTTGCTTATACCTGTGGTCCCACACATGTGTAGGTGTTGCTTGGACCTACTGGTCCCACACATGTGCATGTGTCGTCATGTTGTTTCCGGATGCCACTTTCACTGTTTCTTGTTGCAAAATTTAACATCATGACTCAATCTACACTCAATTTCTTCTCCATTTTGGTCATGTACTCTTTTATCCTATCCAATGAAAAACAAAGTTGTAAGTAGCTCATTGGAAGGTATTGAAGTAGCATACATTTTACCAGTTTGCCTAATTGACTCCTCATGATGAAATAGATGAACAAACATAGAGAATGGCACGAAAATGCCACTAAATACGTGGATGCCACCTTTTTCTTTCATTCCAATTTTCATTTCTAAAAATAACTTGTAACGGAAATAACTTACTGAAGACTCATCTACATGTGGCCATTCTAATAAATTGAGTTAAGGCAAAAGAATTTCTTTGAGATATCCACATGATCCCATTATTTTTGGAAGAATGTATTCATATTTGTAAAATAAAATTCCTTCCTTCTTTAACCATCCAGGATCTTTACCACCATACAGTAGTTCTCCAATTTTTGAATGAATAGATTGGAAAACACTTGTTATGCATTCAGTTGGCTCCCATTCCTTCCAATTTGATATGCATAAATCTAGGATAAATATAATAATTCATGTTGCTATAAGAGAAAAATAAGGGAGTGGAAATCCTATAAGCTTGCAATAAATATTAACACTAGAAAATTTGGCCCAATTTTCGATGGCCACTTCGTCGCTATTCCGACACATAGTCGTCGCAAGACCGACAGTTCGAGGACAGGAAAAACGTGGTTTGCCATTACATCGCAATTTCGACGCACTGACAAAGTGTCGCACTACCGACACTTTTTCTGTTGCTTCCAAACAAGCATCGCTCTTTCAACGTTTCCCAAACCGTCGCGCTTCCGACGTTTGTAAATTGTCGCAATTCCGACGAAATGTGGTCCGAAGTTTTGATCGTTGCTCTTCCAACGCTTGTAAACTGTCGCAATTCTGACGAAATGTGGTCCAACGTTTTGAGCGTCGCTCTTCTGACATTTGTAAACTATCGTAATTCCGACGAAATGTGGTCCGAAGTTTTGAAAGTTTCTCTTCCAACGTTTTTATACTGTCGCTCTTCCAACGTTTTTATGTTGTCGCAAGACCGACACATACCAGAAGCATCGCAATACTGACGCATTCCAAAAGCGTCGCAATACCGACCCTAGGAAGACTGACGGAAATCGTTCAAGATGTCGGAAGACCGACACTTACAAAGCATCAGTATACCGACGGCGGGTTCAATTTTAAAAAAAAAAAAAAAAATGAAACTTTAAAACAGGACAGTAAATCTCCAATATTTGTTATGAATTGTGCGCATTCCGATGACCGTGAAAAATTAATATAATAAACCACCCCACAGCGCTTCGACTATAAACAATCATATAAGCATGGCTCTGTATTTCAAAAAACATGTTTAAAATAGAAACAGGGCAACATTTTTTTTTTCCAATTGTTATGAACATAATTTGACCGTGAAATATTAATATAATAAACCACCCTGCAGTGCTTCGACTATAAACAATCATTTTTTTTCACAAGAGAAAAAATGTTGTTTTGAATATATTATATGAAGTAAAACAGTCCATGAAGTCATTACATTTTCACATCTGAAGATTGGAACCCAAATATCCATCCAGAAAAGTGGAAGTCCCACCCCAGACAATGATAGAAAAATACATAAAACTCAGTAATGGTCCACATGGAGATTATCGACAATCTAAGAAAGCATCCAAATATGCCCGAGGCATCTATAAGAAAGTGAAATAGCAGTATGTAGAATAGTAAAGCAACAGATAGAGTATCAACATCGATTATTCCAAATACAAATTAAAGTACCCAAAATCCTTGAACAGAGAAAAACGCTAATCATGTGAGGAGTGTGATATGTCCAAAATATAAAAAGACCATCAGACCATATCAATAAACCAGCATCGCTAGTTTTGAAGGCAGAGTGATAACCTGTCAACACATAAAATAGTATCATAAAGTGGATACAGGAAATGTGCAGAGACATGTACTGTTGATATACACCTCACACAAAAAGCATCCATGATAGAGAAAAAATATGTATAAACCCAGGGTCGATTGTATGTTCTGGCTCGCTTGTTCCCGGAAATAAAAACCATCTGCAGAAACCCAGGCTCGCTTGTAAGATCAGGCTCGCTTGATTCCAAAATTGGCAACCATCTGTTGCATCCGAGATGTAAGGTTTAGGCTTGCTTGTTTCCATTAGTAGCCCGCTACAGCATCCACCTTTTTCATAGCAAAAAGGTTCCTGTAGATATACAGAGAAAGAGTATAATACGTAGACCATATAAACATGGCACTGTATTTCAAAAAACAGGTTTAAAATAGAAACAGGGCAAAAAAAAAAAATTTCCAATTGTTATGAACATAATTCGACCGTGAAATATTAATATAATAAACCACCTCGCAGCGCTTCAACTATAAACAATCATATAAACATGGCTCTGTATTTCAAAAAATGGGTTTAAAATAGAAACAGGGCAACATTTTTTTTTCCAATTGTTATGAACATAATTCGACCGTGAAATATTAATATAATAAACCACCCCGCAGCACTTCGACTATAAAAAATCATATAAACATGGCTCTGTATTTCAAAAAACAGGTTTAAAATAGAAACGGGGAAACATTTTTTTTTCTAAGTAAAGTTAATCTATTAACAATGGGAATAAAATTATAGTGTGACCGAAGTCAAAAACATTACCCAGACTTATGGCAAATTTGTCATCAAAAAATCAAAAAAGAAGACCGCCCTCATATGGGGAAACTAGTCTTGAACGTTTACAGAATTCAAAAATATTACAGAGGTCCAGCACAGTAATATAATCTAAAATAGGCTCAATTAAATGGGTCGCGAAGCAAGAAAACCAAATTAACCAAACTACTCCTCTGGTGGTTCCTCAACGATTCGGCACCATCCTTCGGAAGGTCCAGGATCACCAGGTGCTATCTCCACATTCATGCCACCACTCCCCTCCTGAAGGCCCGAATGTTGGCCGGCTTTTTCTGAGCTCAGACTCGCCGGACGTGTGCATTGTTCCTCCACTTGGGCCTCCTCACGGAAAACCACAGTGATTGAAGCTGTGATTCATGGGCGGTTCAAAGAGAAATTAAAGGAAAAAAGCACAGTGCGCGTCATGGGAGAAGGTGAAGCGGTGGGGGAATGAGGAGCAGGGGAGACCATACGGTGGCCAGATCCTAGAACCTAACCCCGCCCACTTCTATTGTTTGGATAGCGACCTACGTAATAATCACTGGACTGAGAAGACAACTCGGTTGAGGGGCTGGAGGGAGCGCGCAGGGGTTGACCTCTAGTGCTCCCCCTGCGGCAACGCATCCTTTGACGCAGGCGAGGCATGGGTGCAGTCTCAGCAGTGGGCACAAGACGAAACGAAGAAGCAGGATTCTAAGAAACCGAGGAAGACAGACACAGACCAGACCGAGAGAAATGCATATTTTCACCAAGGTCTAAGCAGCAGTTCAGCTGGCCACTTCTCCTTCTCGTCACAGTGAGCAGGCAGTGTAACCCTGCAACCGGAGAGCATCTACAATTCAAAGGTTGCAGCTCGTCTGAAAAACCATAGCGAAATGCCATTTTATCGACCCGACTGCAATGGCATCGAAGAACGCCCGTCATAATTAATCTCTCATTGATGAGAGCCGAAGGCCGGATCATATTGGAGCATGCGGAATCGCTAACAGGAGTGGAGATCCGATCTTGAATAGTGTTAAAACTTAATGCGATTTGATGTGAAAACCTTGGAACTTAATTGAATAGCGTTAAAACTTAATGCAATTGATATGAAATCGCCACATTCATGTCCCATCGCCTTAAACGCCATCGAATGCACCCGCATCCAGGAACAGGGAAACTTTTGATTGAGGACACGTGGCAAAAATTGATTGGAGCGGATCTTTGTTTGGGCCGCTCGCGCAGTGGAAATCCAGACCCGAAAAAGATTGGGGCGAATTTGATAAGAAATTCGCATCACAACTCTCCCTCCGTACACCAGCCCAACTTTGGACCCGAAAAATATTAGGGCGGAATTCATTTGGTTTTCGCGTCACAAAATTGGCCGACGTCAGCAAGCTATTTTGGAACACAAATTTGGTTTGAATTATGGTTTATCTCCGTTTGAATTCCGGCGGGCTCAATTTAAGAACAATTTTGTTTGATCCCATCTTATAAAATTTGTGTTGGTTTTCTTTGATAATACGCGTATTTATAATAAATCATGGGAATACCACACTAAACATGTGGAAAAGTTATATAAATTACTGAGAACAATCATTTTTTTTGTAAAAATATCCAAATGTGCTTTTGGGAAATAAGAATTCGAGTATATGGTTCATATTGTTTTAAAGGAAGGAGTGAAGTTGGAGCCTCAAAAGATGCAAGCTATTACAAAATGACCTATTCCTAAGAAAATCAAGGTTCTTAGAAGATTTTTTAGACTTACATGATATTATCGATAATTTGTTAAGAATTATGCATGCATTTCAAGTCCACTCACATATCTCTTGAAGAAAATATCATTTATATCGAATGATGAGGCTACTTTGGCATTCTCTCTTTTAATGGATGTCATGTCTTCTACACCAACATCGGCTGCACCTACTTTTGGTAAAAAATTCATAGTAGAGTGTGAGGCACTAGGACAAGGAATTTACGTAACATTAACACAATAAGAAATATCATTGGCTTTTAAAAGCAAGGAATTCAAAGAAAATATTTGGTGAAATCTACGTATGAAAAATAAATGGAAGCAATATTACATGCAATAAAAAATGGGGATATTATATCACTGGGAGGTACTTTAAAGTCAATATATACCATGATATCATAAAGTATTTTTTGAAGCTATGGATTTCATTGGAAGATTAACAAAAATGAGGAGAAAAAATGCAAAGTTTTAATTTTGAGATAATCTGCAAAAAGGGTAAGGAAAATTTAGTACATGATGCTCTTTCTAAAATAGAAGAGGCCTCAAATTTATATCCAATTACATTTTCTATTCCTAGGTGGTTAGAAGAAGCTTGCCATAATGGAAAAATGACAATAGTACTAAACAAAAACTAAAATTTATAAAGGATGGGATGAACTCTATGGAGCATTGGGAGTGAAAGAGAGATATACTTTGGTGAAAATGTAGAATATTTTTATGCATGCAAGCATATTTGAATAAAAAAATATTAAGGGAGTCCCATGTCTCTCTGATGGTAGGACGCAGGGTTCCTTAAAACATCTCAAAGGATCAAAAAATATATTTTGGAAGGAATGAAGAAAGATATTCAAAATTTTGTAAGAGAAGGTCAGGTTTGCATAATAAATAAAAGAGAGATAGTAAAATATCTAGGGTTATTTAACCATTCCACATACATATTCAAAGACTAGAAGATATATCAATAGACTTTATTACAGGGTTACTGAAATATAAAGGTAAGTATTACATTTTTGTGGTCATTTATATAGACAATTTTTGTAGATTTTTTTTGTAGAGCTCAAAGTACATAAACAACAAGCCAAAGTGGCGAAGTGTCCATGAAAGAAATTCATAGTCTTCATGGTTTTCCTAAAAGTAATAGTAGCAAAGAAATTTTTGGAAATAATTATTTAATATGAGTGGAGAAACATAGCCACCATGAGTTCTACATATCAAACACAATCAAATGATCAAACAAAAATAATAGTTAAAAAATGTTTTTAAGGCTATCTACAATGTTACTCTTTAGAAAAGAAATCTTAATGGATGAAGTGGGTTCGTCGAAAAAGAATGGTAATATGATACTACCTATCACACATCTACTAAAATTTCCCCATTTAAGGCCCTTTACTGGATATCCAACTCCTAGTATCTCTATAATTGCACAGATAAATCCAAAGTATAGGGAAATAGAGTCACATATGGAAAATACTAAAGAAACTTTGAAAATTATTATGGAAAACCTTCAAATGACATGAAACATGATAAAACAACAAGGGAACAACATTTAGTGAAAATCAATTTGAGGAGGGTAATTGAGTATTTTTTAGATTATAGCATTACAAGCAATCTTCATTCAAAGAAAAAGAATAAATAATTAGCTCCAAAAATGTTTATGGCCCTAAATAATTATTCATAGGATTGCAGTGGTATAGGATTTAGCATATTTTCCTTCTTCTTGCATTCATAAGGTTTTTCATGTATCTTTCTAAAAAAAGGTTTTTAGGAAAAAAATATACCCAATGTAAATAGAACTTCCAAAATTAGATGAAGAATGAAAGTTGATTCTTGAACCACAAAGATTATAGATAAACATTACGTATCTCTTTGACATATAACCATTATAGCGTACCTAATCAAGTGGAAGAATATTCCTCTGAAAAGTACATATTAAAATGATCAATTAAGTGATGAAATACCCGGCCTAAGGTTCGTTTGAAGTTTTGACAAAGGTTTTGTTATATGTTTTATATAGCAATGAAATAGTTTGTGTTTGTTAGGTCCACCGTGATCAAATTTGAAGGGCGAGTCTGAATTTCAATTAGAAGAATGATATCGTAATAGCCCTTCCATAATGAAAAAGCTTTTAAAAAAAAACTTTTCAATTGACCTCGATAAATTATTTTTACATTTCATTTTCGAAAGACAAAACCATCAATCTTAATATTAATAAAAAGTGATTACATATATAGCTGAAAGAAGGCTCTAAATATTTCATTTGCTTAAATATCTCGTGGCAATGTCGACATAAGTCTTGAAGACACTATTATAAGAATTTGGATACATACCAAAGTTAAAAGGAGATTCTTATGTGTGATTGTGTAATACAAATTTGACTTTGTCTCCTGAGGAACAACTTCTCTGATGCAGGATTTCTTATATGAAAATTTTTATTATTATTTGAAACATTGTTATAGATATGAATACAACAAGCTAAGAGTGAGCATGGTGGACAATTAGTAAAGCTCATGATGCCAAACCATGATGATGTAAGTTTGGAATTTAACATTTTTATGTTAAAGACAAATAGTCAAAATCATGACAACAGTATGCCATAATTAATAATCATTCCACATTCACTTTGTTAATAGGTTTATGTCTACGATGATCTCTCTGGCATTTACTTGTATTGAAGATCCTTTATTTAGGAATAAGGAGTTATTTTCTCCAAAAATACTTCATGTAAACTTAATTAATAGCCCATCAGGGATATCTTTACATGCTTCATAAAGTACATATGTTCTACTTCTAAATCATGTCTTGAAGTGGTGTTTCACATTATTCTGAGTTGGTTTCATACCAAAGTCTTTTTCTCATTTTCGGCCATCCCGATACATGAAAAAGATAATGGTTTAAAACAACATAAATGTTGAAATTTTGCAGAATTGTCGGCACACTTTGAATATGAATTTTGAAGTCAAATGCATGATGTTGTATAGGATCAAGTTTCATTTTGAATACCAAATGTTTCACAAGAAACTTCTCAACATGCTACCTACTTTGATGAGATTAAATGACAATATTGCATCAACTATTTCCATAATAAAAGTGCACCTAAACATAGACTATGACTACAAATGTTGTAGATCTAACAAGACCACACAATCAAATGTATTCCACAAGGCCAATACTATATGAAAAATGAAAAGGAGTTTGCAACCAAAAATACCTTGAGAAGAAAATAATTCAATTAGATACACCAAACCATCGGCAAAAAAGGAAAACCAACCTACTCGAAAGGCCAGTTTACCTCCTTTTGACAAAATTTTGAGTTTGAAACAAGGGCTTTATTGTCTTGTCAATGCCTAGTAATTTGAACGGGGTTTACTTTTTCTTCACCAACAACCTAAACAAAAAGATCATTTCAAATTATTTTCCACAAATTTAAAGATAAACCATTGTCGATTTTGTATTTCCTACTCAGCTCATAAATTTTGACAAAAAGAACCAAAAATTTTTAATACGATAGCAATTTTCACTCAAGAACTATCTTAGACTCCAATAAGCCCAACCCAAAACTAAAACCAAACACCATAAAGACCCTACAAAAATGAATGAATGAAAAGTATTAATCAGTATAGTAAAAAAGTTGCAGCACACCTCTTATTAAACCACTGTCTTTGTTGAATTTTAACTTCAGCTAGCATATGTGGCGGATACATGACAACATTTTTTTTGGAGGTTGCTTGCCGCCATCCGAGAAATTTAATTCAACATTTAATTCTATGAAGTTTTTTGTAGATGGCGCGGCCATATTTACATGTGAGTTATTATTTAAACACAGCAACCCGACATTAACGCAATTCACCAACCGGAAATTAAACAAATAGAAATTTGCAACGGTTTGTAAATTCAAAAGGAGGACATGTGGAACGTATCATTGGATCGCATGAAATTGAAGAATCTAAAAGCACAGAAAAACGGACCGAATTTTTATAAGGCACGACTGGATTGAGAATTCGCATTACAAGTAAATGAGACATCAGCATCATTTTGGGCATAAATTTGGTTTGAAATTCAATCTATTCGGACTTTTGGTCAAACGGAAAGGGTTATTTAATGTTTTTGGTAGTTTTAATTTTATGTATGCTTTAATATATACATATGTTTTAAACATATATTACTCATATATATCATATGCGAAATGAAATGTGGGCCATAGAATTTAGTTTTAATTTTATTTTTTTTAAAGAGGTTCATTATAATATGTTTTATATGTTACAGTATAAAAATAAAAGAGACAAAAAAGCATTAGTTTTTATGAAACGATATTAAATTTTTTAAATACAAAGCGGTGTGTAAAAATTGAAATCTGTGTAACTTTTTAAGTGTTGTATGCCGCAGCTGATCTGAAAGTGAAAAACTTGCAATGATGTTTAGAGACGGTATGTTTGTTTTGAACGAACGATGAGTTAGTTTATGCCTTTAACGTTTGTAAGCGATCATAATTTTGTAATCCCTTTAGGTGAGGAAGAAGTGTAATAGTTTTTTTTTGAGTTATTAAAAGAGACTAGAGTTTGTTTTCAAATTATTAAACTCATCTCTTGTCGAAAGTACATTTTCTACGTGTTGGAGGAAGGATATTTATTCTCCATTCATTGTTCTAGAATTTTTCCAATATTCCAACATGTGCAAGAACAACAGTCATTTGTGGTTCCATCCCCATCTAAATCATTTGTCTTTTCATAACACACCTTAGCTTGGCCCCAATATTTTCATGGTCCTCTAATTCAATAATAAAAAGGCCAAAACCATAGCACTAGATACATTTCATTACCACTTGTCAATAACAATAAATTTGACTCAGCCATAAACCTTTCCTTTTATATTAGCAAGCTTTATGCATTACTCTAATGTAGCTAGTCCATGAGCCAGTAGACCTTAGGTAATAAATATGTTTCCTTTCACCTTTGAGTTTCAAATTATACTACCAAATATAAGACATTTAAGAGGGGGAACTAATACAACGTTAAAAGAAAACATTTTACATCTATAAATTACCTCCTTAGCTACGTCACACCATCATTAACTATTTAGGAGAACCATGCTTGCTCTCCAAGGCAAGCATTTTCCCTTAAGCCCCAGCAGGTGACTCATGAATCGGCAAGTTTGTTCACAACACTTTGCCAAGACAAATTTAATGCTTTCGGTAAGTGTGCAATTGAATGCGGACCATAATTTTCAAAACAAACCTCCATGAAAAATTAAAATAAAACATTAAAATCGAATATAAGTGGACAAGGAAAAGATCCCCCGCCATGAGTGGGAGTTCACGTGCGGGTGACCATCTGTAACATAATTTTTCTCGACACTGCAATTTTTGTCCTTTGAGCCATCCTTTTGAAGTACAACTCCCCTTTTCCATAGCTCTTGTATTAACTACCTTCTCTCTATCGTAATCTCGAGAGTCCACTCTTTGCTTGAGCGATTAAAGGAAATGGTGAAAAAGCGAGAAGACAATTGTCTACGCCATAATTATCCAAACATTGCACCAAACTTCTTCCCCTTTCCATTGTTACCCAATGAGGTAGATGTAACTTTGGCAATTATTTATAGTATCTTGCCCCAAATAGGCCATCTTCCTATCTAAATATAGAATTACAAGATCTTCATATTAGTACATAGACCTTAAAAGCCAACTTCTCCATTGCTAAAACCACTTTTAAGTTGTAGCAGGGGAAAACTAACTTAACTTCTTAACTTTTGGCAACCACGGAGCATTAAGAGAAAAAACCAAGAAATACAACCACAATCCTTGTTTTATTAGAAATGGGACTATATATTTGCATTAAGATAATAGAAAGAAATCACGACTATATTAAGAGCCGGCCTGAAAACAATCTTTAACCCGGTGTCTCTCATGACCTTGAAGATTTATATAATCAAGTTTGCATATTTTAATTTAAATTCTTGACCTCTCGTCCCATCTATGAATGCATCAATGGGATATCTCATCAAATGCTCCTTTATATCCCCAAAAAACAAATTCCTACTACAAGAGCACGATTATTGATGGATCACCCACCATCCCACCCACTAGAAATGGTGAAAAAGAAACAGAGAAAACACGAAATATCTCAAGATGACTATATGGGTGGTTCTTATGAATCAACTAACCATTCGAACATGCACATCAATCCAAACCATTAGTATTATGTGACGATATTCAACGAACTAACTGAATCAGTTCTATTATCTTGAGAAAACCTAAATCTCATTGAAAAAAAAATATATATATATATATATCATTAACAAAGATGATCCCACCCTCTGGAAGTGGCGCCCTGGAAGCTGTTTGAGGTTGATGAGTCCAATAGGTCTCAATGAACTGTTGCCCTCGCCGGGGAATACTATTGCAATGGAATTTGATACTATTTTGGATGTTGAATTCCACGATCCTAATCGAAACCGGTACCTTCAGCTCCAGTACCTGTTCACAAAAGAGGGTGCCATAGTTATTCATGCGTGCAGAGAGGATGAATTGCAGGCATTGCAATAGGAGGTGTTGTTGTTGTTGCATTGGCCACTAGATTTTTTGTCTGGTTCTGTTACAAGCGCAGAGTATTGAAAAGGAAAGACAAATTTAGTTCAGATATTGTGAAATTGCCTCGGAAATTCACCTACAAAGAGCTCAGCAATGCTACGAAAGACTTTTTTTGAATGTGATTGATAATTGATAATTGCAAGCAAGGGTAATCCCCTTGTGAAACCCAAATTTCTAAGCATTTTCTAAAACCTGATGACAGAGTCATTGTAATGAACAAGCGCCTAGGTCCATATTACGTCCAAATCTACCAAGCACCAAGATCTATAAAAAAAATCCACAGTATCTGCGAACTAAGAAGAAGAGGCAGAAAATGTATTCTGCTTACCTGTTTGAATAGTGGTTGGGGTTTACCACGGAAAAAATTTGACAGAGCCCATGTATCATTTCTTATCATTGAAATTCTGGCAGTATCATTCAACTGGGCAAGCACCTGCCTCAGAGCTCCATGACTGAGGGCAAGATCCCTAAATGTTGCAGAGTCTCCAGCAATATTTCCCAAAGCCCAAACAGCCTTACACGAACACTAGTTGAACTCAAAGTTTGGTACTAGTTTTTTAAATCAAATTCCAAAATTACAAACATATAAAGATAGTTGGGAAGAATAATTTTATGCCTCTAAAATAAACGTGCTACCTGTTCTCGAACATTATCATTCCCAGAGGTAAGAAGTTCCACAAATATAGGCAGTGCCCCGTAATCAATCACAACCTTTGTATTCTCAGAGGTTTCTGAGACTATATTAGTCAAAGCCAAAGCTGCTTCAAACTGCATTATCAATCACAAGGTATCACCATCAAAGCTATAATTTTAAGATAACAATTTATCTACCATTGAAACTATAATTTTAAAATAGATACACCTAGTGATATAGACACCTAGTGAGAGTAGAGGTTAGGAAATTATAATAAAAATTATTACAAGATATCACTTATTTAGGGTCTCGTGATTTGGCCGATTGGTGAGCCAAATGACGATGTAACATCAAACCAAGCTTTGGAGCCCAAGGACCTAGCCTTCCTGGACTCAGAGAGGGCTCTCTCTATTAGATGTAAAAGATATCGGTGTGTTCGCTTATGGTGTTCTGATATTAGGCTAGTTATGAAGTGAGTTTTTTTTTTTTTTTTTGGTTTTTAAGTTTGTGAGGGATAAAACTGATCAAAGATATAAAAATGGATAACAAGAAGTCAGATCAATTGGGCTATGGGGTCAAACGGGTCAAGGAAGCTATGAGATGATGATGTAAGGCTGTTGTAGGGCCGATTTGATTCACGGTAGAAGGGATCTTTGGGAAAAATGGAGTAAATGGACATCAAGTTTGTGAAAGACAAGGGATTTCAAGTATAACTAGTTGATAGCAGACATAAACATGTTATAGCAAGCCATTAATCATGCTAAATGTAACTATGAGCTAATTAATACATAGAAATCAAACATTCCAGCCATGCATAGAAGTATAAGACCTTCTAACTTCGGGAAATGGCTATCAGACTTTGGGGAGAACACATAAGATGGACTAACAACTCAAAATACTATTCCGGAACGCCTAAACATAGTCTCTAAGTCATTGGGCACTTTGACAAACAAGCTTTCATAGTTTTAGGCAAAGGGCTAGATCGGGACTAGGCCTCCTTGGTTCAACAAGATGATAAACTAATCAGTCAAAGAGATAGTTTTATGGACAGAACCATGGAAAATCATAGGTAAGAAGGGCACACCATACATCCTACTCAAAATACATAGAACTTGTAAATAAAACTAGCAACAATACCTTAAGTTACTAAAGAGCAGTTAAGAATTCTTTAGTATAACTAAGGAAGAAGAAAACATAAAGCTATGAAGATTCAGGAATTTTGAGGTGCCTCCATGGGCAGATCTCAAAACTAATCTCTACTGATCTATAGCAGCAAGAAGTATGTATCATGAATGAAAACTAGAAGACAACAACAAAGCAAGAAACACTATACCATTCTACCATGTCATGGAATCCATCACCAATCCTTCATCATTCATCAAAAGCATCCAAGAGGCAGTCCAAAAATCATAACACAAGTATGTTCTTCAAGCTCATATGACCAATATATTGATTCTTCTCTCAAGTTTAGCCTCTGTTTTACAATGAAACCCATGGAATAAATAGGCTTGAGGAAGGAAAACCTCATGGAGCAACTAGCTATCCCATTGGCCAAGTCAAAATATCTAAATTTGTCCTTGAGGCTTTGCAAAGCCCAAGGCACAAAATATCCCATAAAATATCTAAAAAAATGCTAAAAACGGAAATTATATTGACTTTGCAACATTTTCCAAGTGCAAAAATAGCTAAACGCACATTTGGAAAAAGCAGATTTTTGAGGTTCAAAAATTACAAAAATACTTCAAATTTATATCAGAAAAAGGTCCCCTGACTTGCTGGAGACAATTGGCAGCCTTCCCGGTGTCGAAACGAGGCTCATGATAGCTCGTTGGAAAGATTTTTGTGTCTAATTTCTAGCGCAACTAAAATCACCTCAATCTGATGCATGGAAGTCCTCCAAATCTGTACCTGTGTGTAAAAAGACAGGAAATAAAAGACTGCTGATATGACGGGCAGAATGTGCAAAAAGTGAGCATTTTTCGCCGTTTTGAGGGGGCGAATGATCTCCAAATGCTCTGAAAATCGCTGAGGACCTGCTCATAGAATTATGGCATCAACTGGTATCATCCTTCTCCCTTGACAAATCCTCAAACTGAAATGGCGAAATTATGAGTTTTCGACCAAAAACCCAAAAAATGCCAAAAAACAAAAAGTTGCCGAAATGGGCCCAAAATTGGCATGCATGACCCTCAGGGGTCCCTAGAAATATGCTCCAAATATGAGGCCAAAATATCAAGGGCTGATATGCTTTTCTCCCCTTTCCGTGCCGGGCGCTTCCCCTTTGCCTTCTTCAATTTCTCTTGGGCTGCCTTTAGTTTGCGCCGGGCAAACTGATTCAACCTTTGAAAGTGGTGTGTCCTCTTCCTTTGTAGCTCTAGATCTCTGTTTGCTCTTTCAAGTTTCATCTCCAAGTGTTTGTTGGCTCTTTCAAGCCATGCCTCTTTGTTTTCTTCAATTTCCTGCTCAAGGAGTGCAGTGAGAGGAAAGGCTTGGAGATGGGCTTGTTCTTCTGCTTTCTGCTTTTCCAAGGCTCTTTTAAGCCCGATGGTCCTAGGCCTCTTCCGCCTAGGCTGGTCTTCCTCTTCTTCCTCATCAAACTCACCAATGAGTTCTTCTATCCTTGCTTGCACCTTAGCTGCCTCATTCTTATATTTGATCGCCCGTGCTTCATGAACAGCTGTGTGAACATTCATCTGTTTGTTTTGGATCTCCAAGAAGTGGTTGAAGTTCCTTGCCCTTTGAAGATCCTCCTCTAATGCCTCAATTTTCCCCTCTTTATGGATTAGGAGGTTTTCAAGAAGGCGGGCCTCATTATCACTGTCATCGCTTTGGATAGGGATGACAGCCAATGCACCTCCATGCTTTGTACTTTCTCCAACTTTGCTTTTCCCTTTGAAGGCCAATCTTGCGCTTTTCCTCCTTGGCATGCTAGTAGGTGTCCTTTTGGGCGATTTCCTTTTGCTAGGAACAACCTTTGTCACTGTTAGAGTGGCAGCTTTAGACCCTCTTTTCCTTGCTGTGCTGAGTTTTGTTCTTTTGGGAGGAGGAGAAACAACTGATTTACCTTTGACATCTTCCTGAACTTGTTGCTCTCCTTGAAGCTGATGGATGTCTTCTTCTTGCTGTTCACTTGGCTGCCCCTGTTTGCCAACATTAGCTTGATGTTCTTCATCAATGCCTTGTTCATTTGGTGCTTCAAACTGCTGCCCTTCTTCACCAAAATCCAGCTGCTGCTGTGCTTGGATTTCCTGCTCAATTTGTGGCTCAAGAGGTGTCTCAATTTCCTGCCCAAGCTGTTGTTCCTGTCCTTCCATATCAAGTTGTTGTTCTTCATCTTGGACCTGTTGTCCTTCACCTTCTATTTTTTGTTGTTCCTCATCTTCTGTCTGCTATCCTTCACCTTCTATTTGCTGCTGTTCCTCATCCCTTTCCTCTTGCTGTTGTTTACTACCCTCTCCTTCTTCCTGTTGACTTGGCTGTCCTGTAGTCACTCTGAGCCTTCTAGGAGTAGGCCTACTGGACAAAGGTACCGGGCGATGGATAGGCTGAGTGGGAGACACATGTATAGGAAGAACAGTAGAGAAATCTGGATGACTGATGAATACATCCCATGGAACCTCTTTTTTCTCTAGCTAGTGTAGGAAAATAATCTTGATTAGAGAATGATGGAAAAGGGAAGGTATTTGCAGAGGTGGGGCCTTCTTCTGGACAGTAGATGCCATCTTCTCGATGCTCTTGAATAAAAAGTAAGGGAGGTTTAGTTGCCTGCTTCTAGTAAAATGCATCAATAATCGGACATGGTAGGCATAAACTCGATCAAACCTCCCTTCACAAGTGAAATATTTCATTATGACTTTCATAAGAGGAGCATAGCTGTCAAGGAGATATGAAAAAGGGAAAATAGCAGTGAAAGCATCTCTATGCTCAGGCTTGATGAAAGGCTTGTAATCTTCTAAGTCAAGATGAGCCTGTTTGAACCATTTTTTGCCATGATATGGAATCTTGGTGGCCTTGGACACATACCTTGGAGAAATCTTGAAATCAAGACCTGCCACTTGGAAATGTTTTTCTTTGAATCTCAAGGCGCACAAGTGTGTTAATGGCGAAAAACTTTTGACCTCTTCTTGCTTCTGGCAGAAATCTAGGCAACCTACTTCATGGAAGTTGAAAAGAATGGATGGATGAGCATTAACCTCTTCTGTAGAGATTGGCTCATATCTTTTATGCGGACCGCTCCTGCTGTCTTGCCTTGGAGGCATTTTGACCTAAATGGGCTCTTGAAGAAACAAACTGCTTTACTGTGTGTAAACTGCCTTCTTGGAGTCAAACTATGTCAATTCACTGTTTTTTATAGAGAGACAATGTATTTGGATGATTGCACACTGTTTCCTTACAATACAAAGAACCCTTGCTCTTTCAGAAAAAGGCCTTCTACCTTGAATGTACCTCAGCCAGGCAGATTTCTCAATAAGAGACCAAACAGTGGAATGAAGGACAGACTGTTAGGAGGAATTTGCTGTGAGAAGTGTCAAAATCACCTTGTTCTTGCGAATTTTTAGAGGTCAATCAACACATCTGTATCATTGCCCAAGGTAGACTTTGAAATCATTAACAACCTGCTTTTCTTAGTGTGCCAATCACTCAACAAACTTGCATATGGTACAATCAACCATTAGTATGATTAGATAGTCAATATCACAGTTCTGAACAAGGTGACAGAGTAAAAGTGCTCCAACAGTTCAACCAAGCCCGCAATAGTCTTCTCTTTTCAAAATAACTAGGACCTCTTATCAATGTAACACCCCTGGCTATGTAGGAAACATCCCTTGCTTCTATCTGAACATCCACTTATCAAACCAGCTCGAAGACCAAAAGTCAGTCAAGCAACTGCACAGTGAAAACTGTCTTTTTATGAGGAGCAGGAGCAACTTTACCCTGTGGTATTTCAACTTATAAAATGCTCTTTTGACAAAAACCCTTTCTCCTACTATACTTCACTGTTCTCTATATGTATGTCACTCCATTAAACAGAAACATACTCATAAAGTTAACCCCGGTGTGAGCATACAGTGAAATTCACAGTTAGAACAGAGGTAACAGGGTTTAAAAAAGCTCCAAAAGCTTAAGCAGAGGTTGTAAGAGTTTCCTCTTTTCAAAATAATCAAGGCCTCTTTCAATATAGAATACCGGTCATCCTTGGAAGAATGCCTTTATGACCTCTGAAAATCCACTTGACAGTGAGCTTTTGAAGAACAGAAAAACAGTCACAGAGTATACAGTGAACAACTGTCTTTTCGGTGGTTGAGTAGGGTAACCTTGCCCTATGGTTTTTTAAAGAAATAACACACCCTTGCTCTTGATTAATCACAAGGTGAACACACAAAGTTTTTAACTTAATCACAATTTCTTTCCCGTAGGCAATTTAATAGTACATTCACTACTCTAGCATAGTTTTTATCAATGGATATTTCACAGAAAGACACAGTTTATAGCTATGATGGCAGGGTTTTAAAAAGCTTTGTATGCTGTGGTAACAAGGACTTATGGTGGTTCAATGTTGAACAGCTCCCTTTTGACCAAAAACTTAACCCTCGTTTGGTTTTGACAAACACAGTGATTCTTCTACCCAATGATTTTAGTTCCCCAAGATGCGTAGTGAATACCTCCATTGGTTGATGGAGGAGCTTGATGAGTTTAGTCCAGCTCGGAGCGTTTGAATAGCTTAAAATTGAAAGTGAAGAGCGATGTCTTGGAAACTCTTAGAGTGCGCGCAGCTTCGATTGTCTCGAGTGGCTTTGTCGGGTCGGGCGGCGTCGTGTACGAGCGCGTCGCCGCAGTGCTCTGAGCGCGTCGCGCATACGTTGACCGCCTGTGCAAAATCCCTTCTAGGCGCATCGCGCAGTTTGCCAGGCACGTCGCGCGGTGAAAACTGCTGCAAACTTCTGCAATTTGACCCGGAACTTTCTTTGTTTGATGCCGAGGGTAACAAAAGGACCTTGCTTGATTTGAAAATGAAAATGCACTCTTCAACCTTACTCCCTTGGCATAAAAAAACTCCCAACGGTCATATTTTTAAATGTAAAATGAACCTTCGGTTGGGTTTTGCAAGGTAATCACAGTCTTTTTTTGACCCTTTTTCAACAATACCCTTCGGCGTATTTGCAACTTGGATTCATAAGCGATGCATGCATGGAGATTTTCTATGTTTTTAGACCGTTTTAATCATGGATCAACCTCTTTATAGAAAACAAAAAATGGCTTTGAAAGGTCAAAACTCTGTTTTACTTATGCACATGGGTTTGAAGGGTGATTTCCTGCCAGTTTTGTTTCTTCGGTGACAACTTTAACACCGAAATTCAAACCTTGAATAATAACTTAATAACCTTCATACCATCTCTGCCACTGTGTTTAATAATGCTGGTGATATTTATTATGTAAAGTAACCCCACTTTAACACTGTCAAGAAAATACCTGAAGACTGATTTGTTTCTGAAAGGACAGGGTTTGTATTGTCAACATGCTTTGACAGCCTCGGTCTTTACTTGCTTCTTCAACCTTTTTCCCACTGTAGGTACCCAAATTTGCTGACCCTATTTGGATTTGATCATGGCCCTCTGATTTAAGAAAGGCGCCTATTTTCAAAATACTTCCCTGCTTGTAGGTGTATCATCTATGATATCTCTGTCTTTTTGAATAATGAAAAACTGTGTTTGTTTCAAATCATCTAAACAACGACAGTCTATCAAAACAAACTCCTTTGCCTATTCATAAAATTGTATACCTATTCACAATGTCCTTTTGGGAACTAATCTTGAATTTTCTCCCATCATTTGTGATGTATATCTGAAAGGAGAAATCAATGAACCAGGAAGAACAGGTTTCTTTGAAACATAGTTATCATTTCCTTTGATCAGTGCATTGATCTTTTTTGTAACAGAATCATTCCAAGGTTCAGATCGAGTAAGGAGGGCAAAACTTTTGGTGATATTTACACCTTTGGAAGATTCCACTTAGTAATATACCGGTGATTTATGGGGCGCATTCTTGACATCTCCACTGTTTGCTAAGAAAAGCTGGATCATCATGCGCTGCGGGGTATTCTTTGACCTTTTGACAGATATTCTTTTCCCTTGCTTCAACACAAACTAACATCTTGCTCTTAATGCCTTTTTGGAACTAAATGGTGCCCACTGTGACTGAAATTTGACTAAGGTGTAAACTGTAGTGGTACCCACCCAGGCTTGATCATCATTTGTCTAAGAAGGTGCTTTCTTTAACAATCTTTTCTCTGCTCCTAGTGCTGATGTGATATCTCTGATATTTATAATGACAGCTTTGCACTTGTTTTGAAAACCTCTTCGAAATCTGAGAGTATGCCCAAAATCCCTTTGTACTTTATAACCCTATATACTAGCTGCAATATCTCTTGGGAAAACCAGGCTCAGATTTTACTGTCAACTTAGGACAAACTTATTTTGAAAAGGCACTTGTTCCATAAATGGAATTACTTCCAATAATGCCATTCTTTGATTAGCTTTGCATGCTGCCCTAGGGTTTTTAAACTTCAGATCCTAAGCATTTCTTGTCTTTGTATTGAAGATGCAAGTATATAAGATGTGGACAAATTTTTGGCCTATTTCATAGATACCAAAGCTTTCATTAGACATCTTTTTCCTAATGACAAACTGAAAATACCAACCTACTGTATCTGAAGAAAAGCTCTGTCTTTGTGGTGGGGTGCAGCTTGCAACAGCTGGATTTGCACCAACGCTTTGGTTAATAGTAAAAAGTCTCATGTCTGAGACTGTATGCCATTTTCTTATGAGTAGGAAAACCAATATCTTTTGAAACATAAACACCATCTGTTGCTTGTGTAATGACTTTTGTTTTCCTTCTTTGTCTCTCTCCACTGCATCTTTTACCAATCAGTCTTTAAAAGCATTCAATGCCTTGGCCATCTGCTCATGAAAGAAGGAGGCCCTTTACTTGGCAGAGTATCTGAAGATTTTTTGATAAGCCTGCCTGACAAGGGTTTTTCTTGGATATGATGGTAAGCAAACAAACTTGAAAACATTAATACTTTTACCTCTGCCTGTGATCACTACTGTGCTTCAGAAAAACCCTAGTCAAGGTGTCACTATCTCACTGTACTGCTCTTTGCTGAGGGGAACTGAAAAGTCACCATTTGCCTTGGTCAACTTGTGACAAACTATTTGAAAGATAATCTCTGTGAGTAGGGAGGTTAGCACCCTTTGAAAAACAACCACCTTTTCTTACTTTGATTTGAAAACTTCAAATGACTTCCTTTACAAGACCAAAACTCTTTTTTCCCTTTAACTTGCATACTTCAGACTCTAGCCCTGTTATGATCATCACTTACACTCAGAAAACCTAGAGTCACTCTTTCACTGTTCAGTAAAAAGCAAACCTGGGCTTTTGCAATCCTTAAAGTCAATATTGGCCAGCGCCCTCTGCTTGTAAATGAAGGAGGTTCTTGGCCATGACAAATTACCAGTTTGCTGTGACAGTGGTGTCTTTCTCTTACTGTGATTTTCATGCTGAAGGAAGCTGCAAGGTCTTGATGAGTGACTCTCTGTCTTGCAGATATATCTCAGGCTCATGTTTACATTGAGAAGCAGCTGTTCTTCTGAATGTAGATTCAAGAATTTTCTCCTGAGATGAAGTTATATTTCCTGTCTTTGTAGAATCCATAAAACACTGTGAAACACCTAATAATCAGCTTGAGACTGTGGTTTATGCAGTGCTGAGACCTAGGGGTGTGTAAGTGGCACGACTTAGAGTTGTGATCAACTTGATTTGCAGAGTGGGAGGTCTGTTATGAATGGTCTGTATCAGATGGAGGTTTTTTTTTTGCCTTTTGATGGTTGCCAAGGGTAAAATGCCTTAAAGCGCCACTTCCTAACATAGGGGAGACTTTTGAAACAGACTTGGATTTTCCTTTTAAAGCTGATGGGAAGACTAGTAGGGCTGAAGCTAGATAGGATAGTGATAATGAGTTTTGACTTTGACATGGGCGGACTGAAAAGTAGGAGGGCGAAAAAAGTTTTATGAGGGTTTTCTAGATGACAAATTGACATATGGAAATCAGCTTCTAGAAAGCTCAGCTATGGATCTAGTCATCACTAACAAGTGAAAAATACTGATGACTAACAGTGGCTCCATTTGGGGAGGGCAGCTCCTCGTCAGGAGGTGTCCAGAATTCAGATTTTTGGCTTATGAAGACCAGTGCCTTATCCATTGGTGCAAAATTTCACCTTCTTTTGATGCTATTTCTGAAAAGTGACAGCATGGTTAACATCAATGATACTTCTACCTACCCCACTATCTTTCCTAACATTTTTCTTCTCTTTGGCGCATTTGAACTAGCAGCCTTTTGACAATGTATATTTTTCTTTTTGCAAAATGAACCTATCTATTTCTACTCTTATATCTGCTGGGAGTTCATATTAAGCTGATGAACTCCTTCATTACTCTACCTAATGCTAGATCGACTGTCAAGATTAAGCAGTTTGACAGGATTTTATTCTCTAATCTAAAACATGAAATTCAAAATGATCAAATCAGGATTAGGCAGTCTGATTTGTCATGCATTTGCGGCATAAAAAACAAGCTGCACACAAATGTTATTTTGCAATAAAGGGAAACTAGACAAGCGGGGCTAAGATGTACAATATATTTTCATCCCTCGCTTCTCTCTTTGGTTTTGTTTTAGGCATGTGGAACCAGAATCTCTCCCTAATCTAAGCTCTGTGATAAGTCAATCTTACACAATGTTGACTATCTTTGCACTCACTAACTTATCAGCAAATAAATTTAAACATGATCAGCTATGATTAGGCTAGATAGCTGAACAAGACATCGAAGTACTAGTAGCGGCATTTAGGCTTGCTCGCTTTCTGAAAGACTATTTTTTGGAACATGGGGCCTTTGTTCTATCTTCACTCGCCCTCTTTTCTGTTTTTTACTGTTTTTGACTTTTCTATCTTTTACTGTTTTTGACTTTTCTATTTTTCAATATTTCAGACAATGGTATGTACAATGAATGAAAAGTGTTTCAAACTCAGAAATCTTGGAAATGACGGAATTTAAGCATCTTATCCTCGTAAGGATCTCCTCTCACCCTTGGCCCACTCAACTCCTGAAAAGAAAAATTTGGGAAGTTTTCTCTCTCTAACATGACACAGGGATTCATGCAAGAATCTCTGAACAACCCGGTATCTTCCTGCTGTACCTCTTTGAATATCTGATTTCCACTCCTTTCCTTACTGTACATCTTCCTCAAGTAATGCATGTATTCTTGGTCATTCTTGAAATAGATAATGACATCATCAAGGTATGCAAAAATGCAGAAATTTAAAACTGGGAACATGGCCTTCATGAACAGATTTCTGATATTGGGTGGTTTTGCAATTTTGAACTTGAAATCAGATCTACCTCCCGCAAATTGGAAAAAATCTTTAAGCTGTCTACTTTGCAAAGGAATCTTATGACCATGACCTGAAACATCATCTTGCGAAAATACATGATTAAAAGCACTTTTAATTGGTGAATCATGGTCTTGGGTAGAAAAAACATAATTTCTGTTATAGGGATATGCAGTATTATTTCTAAAATCAAAGCAGACTCTATGACCATCTGTTTTATCCCTGATTATTTCAGTTTGTTTCAGATTGTTGTGTTTTCTCTTGTCAAAGTTGTTCTTTGAGGGAAAGGTAGTGACACAGTATTTTCCCTTGTTTTTCCTGTAGAAATTGGTATTCTGTATGAGATTTCTGATTTTAGCTTTTCTGAGTTCCTCATGAAAAGATAGAAGATGAGCCAATTTCAGTAGCTCAGGTATGCTAGAACTGCAACTATCATTCTTGCTCATAAGAAGTTTATCAGGAATTCTTTTTAGATTTTGAGCAGCTGAGGCTATAGTCAAAGTTTCATTTGCAGTGGATGATCCATAAGATGGTAAATCTTTGAGGTATGGTAGAAACATTAAACTACCTTGCTCCCGGGTTCCGAACAGGTTTATGATGTGTAAGTCTTCTAAAGCCTTTACCCTGAAAAAATTTCCGCAGGTTATTTTTGGTGTTTGGCTAAGGTTAGAGTAATTTGTTTGATAGTACATAAGGGTTTGTGCTTCTTGCTCTAATTCTACTTTAGAAGGGACATACTTACTTTCTTCAAGACACAGTTGTTCATGATCATGATAGTTTTGAGTGTCTAGTTCATCATAAGGCACCAGGGACAACTGATGTGGTGGATCAAAGTTTATTTCAGTTTCTCCTGACTCTTCCTCCATGTTTTCATCAATATGCATAATGAAAGAGTTTAGGTCGGAACACAAGGAACACATTGGAATGTTATCTGGCCTATCTTGACTACTAATCATGTATTTCATGTGTGATTCTCGGTAGAGTGTTCTGGTTTGACCAAACACAGGAATGGTGGCGTATGACATGTCCAGTTGGATATTCCCTTGGAGTTTGGCTCCCCAAGATCTGGATAAAAGCATCCCGTACTTGGGAGGAATGTCTGCCACTACTATATCCATGATTAGATGTTTCGCAGGTATTTGGGCCAGACTAAAACAAAGGTCTTTGATCAAACCCAGGCATTTGACTCTACTTGAATCAAATGAATACAAGTCTTTGTATGGTCTTGTGATTTCCAGGCCTAGTCTTTCCATTACTACCTTCGGCATAAGATTATGCGAGGCGCCGGAGTCTAGCATGGCATTGTGGAGGATTTGGTCGTGGATGTTTAAGCTGATGTAAAATGGAAGAGTAGTTCCCTCTTGGAATTTTCCCTCTATCCTTGGACCAAACAACACTTCAGGAGTGTCATCAGCCAGATTAACAGTGTTTGCATCATTCCCTAGATTTAAGACTTTTAGTACTTGGGATTTATAAGAGTTTTGGGCAATGAGTTCAGTAAGAGGCATGGTGATCTTAATCTTGGCGATTTCGCCTTCAAAGCTGAAAGGTAGCTGAAGTTTAGATATGTTTGTTTCAGTTTTTTCAGCCATGACCTTCTCTATGTTCTGAGTTTGTTGACCTTGTTTTGGGATTTTGTTTTCCATAGTTGTTTCGGTAACCTTTGTAGAAGTACCAAGAGTATCTAAGAGAGGACTAGTTTGGGTAACTTTAGCTTTGCTTTGGTCAGTCTTCTCAACCTTGATTTTGTCACTGCTTGATGCTTTCTTGAGGATGGTATCAGGGGCTTTAGCAGTATCTGAGTTACCTTTCTTGGCATTATCTTGGTTTCTTTTGCTTCTAAGGTCATATTTCCGGTGAGCTTCTATAATGGCATTCTTAAAATCTATGGCAGGGTCGTCGAGATCTTCACAGTTGGTCTCATCTTGATCAGGAGAAAAGAATGCTTGTTCTTCTTCTGTGAGGTACACCTCACTCTCATTATCAGACCCTACAAGATTTAAATGATGTTCATCAAGAGGTTCTGTGTCCCTATCATCTTCTTCCACATAGTTTTCATTGAATGGTGGCCTAATCTGTTGGTCATTTTCCCTTGGTCTGTTTTGGGGTTGTTCCCTCCTAAATTTTTGGTTCCGGTTTCTGTTTGGAGGGTTTGGCTGGATAGCCCACAGCACCTTTTCATTTATCTTTCCACATTTTTTGGCTATGGTTTTGACAAGTTCAGGTCTATTCTAGGATCTAGGAAGGTGATGATGTGGAGACTCTGGTTCTTTATATGTGACCTTTCTTTCTGATCTAGTCCTAGCCCTTTTTTCTGCTAAGTTGGCATCTGCTTTTATGGCTATTTGTTGCATTTCCTCTAAGGTAGGGGGATCCTTGTCTCTCAGATGATATGTCATGTCCGGATCGAAGCCCTCGGGGAATTTTTCCAAGGCTAAACCAAGTGGGGGTTTGAAATGAGGTGGTAGGGAGTTATATACACTGTTGAACCTAGTGCAGTACGCTTGGACACTTTCCCCATTTTTCCGTTTTAGGTTGTTATATTCTGACAGGATTTGAATGGGGTTTCTTCGGATTTCCCACCTATTTCTGAAAACTTGATGTAATTCTGGGATATCGTGGATGTTGTTTGGAGTTAAGCTTTTGAACCATGTTTTGGGTTCACCACCAAGACTTTGGGCGAATATCCTCATTCTGACGGTCTCGTCTTGTACCTCCAGGTATTCATAAGCATCAGTCATCCTACTTATATGCTGTTGAGGTGTAGTGGTATCTTCTCCAGTAAAGTGTGGGATTTTGTCTTGATATTTATTTGGGCTTTCCATTTGGGAGAGGAGCCATGGGCGGTGGCAACACTAAAGGTGCACTGTGCCCATGACCGAGCTAATGGATGATGTACAAGATGAGGACTAGTGGGATGAGATGAGGTGGTTTGAATAGGTGTGGAGGATGAACTTGGACTAGTGATCTGGTTTTGAGCAGATCTGGGATGGTAGGAGCCAAATTGATGGAGAAGCTGAAAGTCTGGGGGGGTGGAAGGTGAGGCTTCTCTACTATGACTGTGTGATTGGTCTAGGGTTTCAAAATCGTCAAAGTTTATCTTACTATGAGACCTGTTTCTGAAAAGAGCTTTTGATGACTCTAATTTAAAAGGTGAATCTGGTAGGATAGTGAGATGTTTAGGTACTGATCTTGTTTTACGGATGGGTCTACCAGAAGCTAGATGGTCAGTTTCAGAAGCTTGCCACAGAATCTTCTCTGGGTCATCTACTATGATAGGGGGATTTGGGTCTGGATGGGCTTTGGTATTGATTCTTCGTGAAGCCAGATTTTAGATCCAGAGTTTAGAGAGGATGGTATTGGTGAATGTTTTGGATGAGTTGTCTCTCTAAAGTTCTACTAAGGTGAAGGGTGGTTGAAATAAAGTAGAACTAGTGGAGCTGCTGTGTGAACTTGGTTGTTTGTGAGGATATAGCTATGGTCCACCACCAATAACTAATCTGGGAATGTTTTGGATTTTTTGAGTTTTATGTGCAGCCTATGGTTTAAAGTATCCTAGACTTGTTTCAACACTTTGCTAGGGTGATGAGAACAAAAAGAGCTTACTCTAAATGGGTCTATGAACTGCTTGCTTGTTTAAGTATCTAAAGGACCAAAGAGTCTATAAGAGTTTGCGAAACTGTTATGTACTCAGTGTCCCACCATCTCCCGCTATGTTAGTGAGCGATGGGATAGGTCTTACCGGATAGTAGCCTAGATTTTGGTAAAATAGTAAGGCTTACTAGAGGCTAGTGGAGTCGCCAGGTGGATTATCAGTTTGTTTTGAGATATACTTGTATGGTCCACCACCAATACTAACAAAAACCAATCTAGGAGAGTTTTTTAGGGTTTTTCTGAGCTTTTTATGTATTCCTGAGGTTTGGAAGGGTTTCCTATGACTGACTCATCATTTTGTTAGGATGGTGAGACAACCATCTTCTACTCTTCTAAGTTTGACTGAGATTTTGAGAGCTCCTAAGGGATACCTAGGATGTTTTGACTCAAAGTCCCACCGTGATCGCCATTATGTTAGGTTCCCGTGATTTGGCCGATTGGTGAGCCAAATGACGATGCAACATCAAACCAAGCTTTGGAGCCCGAGGACCTAGCCTTCCTGGACTCAGAGAGGGCTCTCTCTATTATATGCAAAAGATATCGATGTGTTTGCTTATGGTGCTCTGATATTAGGCTAGTTATGAAGTGAGTTTTTGATTTTTTGGGTTTTTTAAGTTCGTGAGGGACAAAACTGATCAAAGATATAAACTGGATAACAAGATGTAGATAAATTGGGCTATGGGGTCAAAATGGTCAAGGAAACTATCAGATGATGATGTAAGGTTGTTGTAGGGCCGATTTGATTCACGGTAGAAGGGATCTTTGGGAAAAATGGAGTAAATGGACATCAAGCTTGTGAAATACAAGGGATTTCAAGTATAACTAGTTGATAGCAAACATAAACATGTTATAGCAAGCCATTAATCATGCTAAATGTAACTATGAGCTAATTAATACATAGAAATCAAACATTCCAGCCATGCATAGAGGTATAAGACCCTCTAACTTCGGGAAAT